>JAKSZP010000177.1:0-156951 GCA_022478985.1 Massospora cicadina
CCCCTTCATTTTTGGATCTTCTTGGTGTTTCATGAGAGCAAACTTACATTGTTCAAGGGCCCCCCACCAGGGACTCCTGAGGCCTATCTCATGGATGGGCCGCCATAGTGGGAGGTGGAAAAGATAGTTGCCTTCTGCCGCGTTAAAAGAAGACTGGAGTACCTGGTATCCTGGAAGGGCTTTGACGCTGCAGAGAACAGTTGGGTTCCAGCGCGCGACTGTGTGCATGCCCAAGATCTGATTGAAGCCTTCCATGAGCGATTCCCCCAGGTAGCTGGATCTCAACCGAAACTAACTGTTGCCACCATGAAGTTGGCCCCTGCCCACAAGAACTTTTCCCTTTTGCAATCCCCTGGAGGGAGGGTTGAGCCCCGTCAGGAGGAGAGGGTAATGTCATGGTCCCATGACATCATAGTAGGGACTGTCCCCAAGGACAAGGCTGGGCGCCAGAAGGCCTAGAAAGTGAAATTAAAGGGCCTCCCAGACATGAAGCATACCCTAGACCAATGCTGGGTATGGGCAAAATATGCCCATGTTGGTACTAGTGAGGTGCCAAGTGCCCAGCCCCTGACATTGGACCAGGCTGAAAACAAACAGTCTACTGAATGAATGCAGATGGTTCAATTCCGTTTGTTGAGGAATGGGGCTTCAAAACCCATTCCATTTACGAAATAACGCGCTCAGGTCGAGTCCAACGTCAATTGATCACTCAAATGAAGTCAGTTTCAGCCTATTTAACTAATTTGGATGACAGTGTTGCCCTATTGGTGGGTCAGTGCTTGGGCCCACTGCGGCATAACCCCTATCCCCCCATTCAAGTTTAAATAGGTTTCCCCAACCAACATCCTTGTTGGTCGACTTCCCAAATAAAATACCCCATTTTTACCATTTTTTATGTTATTCCAAATGGTCCTGTGCGTGGACCCCTTCAAGGAGGTCTTGTGCACCATCAAAATTGCCATGTTGAACACAATACAATTATCACCTCATGTACTGTTGGTTCATCCAGGTCCCCTCCAACCTGGGTCATTTTCCCCTTCTCTCAGCGTGCACCACGACGGTTTTGGCTGGTTATTAATAGCATTTCTTTGCTTAAATTATTATTGCTTCAGCACCCTCTGCTGGGCAATAATGATTTTTATTTTAACAGCTAGTTCCCTGGCTTTGGGCCTGTGCACCGAGCACTGCCTCTATGGGAACTGGAGAGTTATAGACACTCTCCTAACAGCCCTGTAGGCCAGTTAGCGAGAAATACCTACCACCATATTGTCAGAGAAGGCCAACATTTTTAGCGGCATTTGGTTGGGGTGGACTAGGCCCCAGATTCTCATGTCCACTGCTGCCAATAAGATTTTAGCTGCAAAATTGAACAAAATTGGCAACATAGGATTGCCTTGTTAGAGACCCTGCCTGACTGGTATGTTGTTGGTTATGCCATATGCGACAATAACCTTGGTTAGCAGGCCTGAGTACAGAGCTGTTATCCATGACCTAAAGGTTTTGGGGATGCTGACTGCTTTTAACGCCTCATGTAGGAATGACCATGCTACTCGATCATAGGCCTTTTTCATGCCAAGGAACATGATATAACTCTTATTGGTTCCCTGTGCATATTGGAGTACCTTTTGGACTGCACCAATTCTGTTCCAAATACTCCAGCCCTTGATGGACCTGTTTTGGGCCTTATGGAGCGTGTGCAGTGCCGTTGCCATCAGCCAATTTGATAATATGTGCATCAGCAGCTTATAATCGGTGTTGGACAGTGCAATTGGGTGCCAGTTCTGTAGTTGGCATCAGAGTCCTTTTTTGTCAAAGAGTATAATTTGGGTCTCCTGACCTCCAAGAATTTGCTGTCCATTTAGCAGACAGTGATTAAATAGGGATTTTAATTCTGGCACAATGCAGTCATGGTTTGCACTGTACAACTCCACACACATATTGTCAGGTCCTGGTGCCTTAAATCTCACTGACTCTTTTAGCACCTGCTTATCTCCATTAATCAAAAATTTTGTCAGATAGGTTAGCAACATCTTCCAGAGTACAGCCCCTTAGAGCTGGCTTGGCCAGGTCAATTAGGGCATTTGTAGCTGAATTGCCCATTACTCATTGGCAGAATAGTTTGCTGTAGTAGTGTTTAATCTCGCGCTTGATTGTTTCTGGGTCCGTTGATACTTCCCCTTCTGCCATCTCTACTTCCCATATCCTAGCCTTAGTTCAGATTTTCTTGAGGTGTGCCAGGACCTCTTTGGTCATCATCCCCACTAAGCTCTGATATTGGTAGGTAGAGTTGATCCATCTATCCAAATCCTGTTTTGCCATTAAGGCCTGATACCTTTTTTGTGTAGTTTGGTACTCATTCCACCACCCTTCGCTGTCCCACCTATTGATCTTCAACCTCTCCAGTGCAGTTTTCAGCTGTTTTGCAGTGGCAGTTCACTTGTAGGTTGTCATTTTTTCAAACTTCATGCTATCATGCTTCATCTTCTCTTTGATCCTGATCCATCATTCCAGAGGGTCTATCTTTGGGTAATAATCCAGATATGTGACCAGTTGATCCAGTTTGGCTTCTATTATATGGTGCCATTCCCTGTCCCTCAGCATGGTGGGTGCCAGTGGCCATTTGCGGTTCCTTGGGGGTTCTTCCAGATTGATATCCATGTGGACTATCATGTGGTCACTTTTGGCACTTATATTGACTTTGCTGTTGGACGTCAGCAGCCTGAGGTCAGATGACACCAGTGTATAATCTTAGGTGCAAACCAGCCTGTGGGTTACTGGCAGAGTCGTATGTCCATCACGTTAGGTTGGCTGGGTTGTTGTCCTCCTTGTTGATCGTGAGGCACATCCCCAATTTGACTAGGTATTCTAGCATTTCATTGGCCTTCCAGTTGGGACTTCTGCTTGTTGGGAACATATCCTGATTTGCATTTGTTTAGTAGTTTAGTTCTCCTGCTATAACTGTCATTGTGTTGGATGGTACTTCCAATAAAAATTCCCAAGTTATTCAGTTTTTACAGGGCTTCAGCAGAGCATAGACTGCCACCACCCAAAGGCTCTTACCAGTTTCCCTATGAGTAGAAGTCACTATTAGGATCCTTCTGGCATGAGTTTCCTCCCCAAATTCCAGGTCTATGTTATTGTTCAATGTGACAATAGCCACATGATCTGTCCAGAGTACCTGCTAATCAATTGGGTTTTTGGTTCAGTTTTGATTTAGATTAACTTGCTAATTAGCCAAATGACCACTAACCACTTAACAAAACCATTAAAAAACAAATCATTTAAATACCAACTGCTCAGCTGTAACAATATAGCAAATACCATCAAAGTATATCAGGGTTTTCACTTCTTATGTATAAAACTTTACATTTTACTATGAAAATAATAATCTTTAAGATTTATAAACCTTCTCCATGAAAAAAATACTTATATGTGCCAATTTTCATGTTGATTGATCAAACAGTGTCGGAATTTATAGATTATATATACCAACATCCATTTATATATATAGGTATATATCATAAGAACATATAAAGATTATATGCTTACTTATTACCCTTATATAAGCTGTGCTAGTATAAAATCAAAGTTTATTAAAAAATTATCAGCAATAAATTTATGTTTTTTGCAATTCCTTTTGGCCTTTCATACAAATAATCTGTTTTTTTTACTTAACTATTATAAAAAGCTAATGTTTATACTGAGGTTTTGATTGGTATTGTCTTTCCACTAATGCTAATCCACTGTGTCTTGATTTGCCACTGTAAACTACATTTATTGGGCAACATTGCTATTTATCAGTATTACCAAATGTTAAATTTATGCCTTGTTACCCTGCCAGCACAGAGTGAATTTGTAATATACCTCAAATTACCTGATCTTAAAACCATAGCAATCAAAATAATTATTTTATATTATTATTATTACTAATTTCTATCTGCAGCACCACTGAATTTGCATTGTTATGTAATTGTTAAAATACTTGGCGTTGGACCCATGTTAACATGCTTTTTGCTATTCAGTTTATTAGCTATCATCTTTTGCCATTCCTTGTGTCTCCTTCCTGGCCTTAATTTCCTTGTCTTTCCAGAAAAGTTATGAAAACGCCCAATATTACTAGTAAATTACTAAGTAACCATAACTAATATGAACATGGGATTTTTAGGAGAGGCATAAAGAAGGGTTTGTATTTTGTAATAGGATATTTTTAGGTTTTTAACTAGTTGCTTATGAAATCAAGCATTACATAGAAAAACAAGCCCCAGCGCTGCCTAGTCACTGTCAGTACTAGATACTATTGTGTACTTTCTTTTTGAAGTCTTAAGAACCTGATAGTGATAAAAAAGGCTTCATTTTGACCATGTTTTATAAAAAGACACTATCTTCATATATTACCTTATTAGTTTAGTGCAGTTTGACTTTTCTTAGAAATCTGATGACAAAGTGGTAAATTATATAAAATTGCTAAAAATACCATATTAGCTTCATGAACAGATCATATATAGGTTATTTAGCACCATAAAGCATACATTTAAATAGATATAGACTAACGGTATGTGCATTGCCCACTTATCATACCATTATATCTTTTATATAATAAAACATCATGGATCAATTATATTATCTCATCATGATGACAAAATAACCCTTGTCCAACTTATATGTAAAATATCTGTAACTTCCCATTGGTGTCATAGACAAAATTTTGCTTTACACCACGATTTTTTGTTGATCCATCTATTATAAACATATTTAATCTATATTATAATCATTTGACTATATTATTGAATTCTGATTTGAGTAATTTTGAATACTAATAACGGAAAAATTAATATCAGAGCCTACTTCCATATGAATTTTAATTAGAAAATTAATCAAAACAACTTACAACTCTATGTATTACCGCTTAGCGTTAATGTCCTTGTCCTAACTTCATTATGCTCCAGCATGTGGTAGTAGTGCTCCACCACTAGCATTTACCACCCTATGAGAAAATGCGCGCAGACAAGATCATAAAATTTACCAAATACATCAGACTGCTATGTCCACTCAAGGGACTTAGCGCTCCAGCTTGAATGCATCAACCTGACTTACCTTCATCCTTTTGATATCACTCAATCCACCATTTGCTTTTGCATCCATATTTAGTATGGATGTCTATTCCTATATGCTAAAAACAATGTTTGATCACAAAAATGCTCCCGTTGAACAGACAGGATCTATAGACTTCCACAAGTATAAGGGCTATCTTGGCATAGCTTTATTTACTGAGGAGAATGGAAAATACAGCACCAATGCTTATGACCTATAAAAATAACCCCATCCATCACTAGAAAACATCTATTTCTGCCAACACTGTGCTTGTATTTACTTTTGTAAATCTCCCATCACACCTCCCCAAAAAATTTTACAAGGAGTTGATGTTGGAGCTCTCCACTTATGATAAAGACCCCATCCTACAATTTAATTTTAAAAGCGGTTATGAGAGCTTTGTGGCACCTCAGGCCATAGCCACCATCACCTCACAACCCAAACACAACCCATTATATCTAAACACATGTATAAATTGTTTCAGCGCCAGACCATTTCTTCTGGGCTTGCATCAACAATGGCTATACAATTTTCCCATTCTGTCATGAATTATATCACTAAAGAAAATCATGTTATTACAAAAAAAGTCTAGAAAAAAATGCAAACCCACCCATGAGGCCATATCAATATTCTTTGATTGTGGGTTCTGGATTTCCTCATCCTCCCAGACTGCCTGACCAACTAGACCATCAACAAGCTGTACCAACTACCCAAACCCTTACTTAACTGGACAAAACATTTAAATTCCAGCCATTTGAGAGGAGTCTTGAATCCATGTTCAAGATAACAATCTACATCCCCAAAAATCAACCAATCATATCAACTATTCCTATAAAAATTCGTTTGAGTTAAAACCCTTGGCCCTGTCAGCACTGCAACTGAGGTAATGCCAATTGGCTAAAAAGCTTCAAAGCTGCTCAGAGTTGGACATGTTATATTTATTAAAGTAAAGCAAAATACAAAACTATTGGGATGGTGAAGGCTTGCTAAACAACCTTAAGTATATTCCTTATGTAAAACTTATAGTAATAATTCCAAGAATCAATACCTGCTTTACATGAAGCTTAAGGACCTATAGGAAATTAAATGGAAACATGTTTTGAAAGCCCCTCAGATACCAATGATCATATCTTCCATTTTCAGGGTATGATGAATAATGCAATGACTTACTTTTGCTAATTATTGACTTTCTGAATTTCCAAGGTAATACTTAGACCTCTTTAGTACTTGTAGCATAATAAAATCCTCCTTTTGCTTCTACTTTTAAGTTAAATCCCTTGTGTTATCATTGTCAATGGATGTGTTTAACAGGAGATGTGGTCTAATTTTTACTATATTTAACTCAAACTCATATGACATTTGCAGCCTAACAACTACCATTGTAGTTATGTTGGAAGGGTACATTAGATTGCAGATTTTCCATGTACTTGGTTGACTAACCTTGCTTGGGCATCATCAAAAGTTAAATAATTTACTCTCATATATGAAGAACCCTAAAAGGTACAGACTTGGAAGTGGCAAGTTTATAAATTTTTCACTAGTTCAATGATGATAAAACATTACTTAATACCATTAGAAGGTATACAGGCAGGAATGGCAAATAGGTTAACCCAACTAATCTCCTTGATAGTGGTGTGAATTAGGACATCCAAGGGAAAGGAATGTAACCTAATAGTTTATCAGCTAGTACTTGCAGTTTTTTGAAGGTTTAAGGTGTGGTGGAAGATAGAATAGGGTTTAGGATAGTTGGTATAGTGGGTTACCTACCACAATGTGTCTCAAAGGATAGCATTTTTATCACTAAATGACAACTAACTTGATACTAAAACAAGGCACTTGGTAAGAAGTGGTTATACCATAGCCAGTCAGTAAATGCCATCTTTCATGGTATAAAGATAAATGTACCATTATTTCTTTCTACAACCTAATTTGTGGATAGATTAATGAGGCAAAGAAGGCTTAATATGTAATTAATAAGGTAGCCAATTCTTGTACCACCTCAGAAGTGAATTTTAAAAATTATTAGAAAACATCACCCATAAAATGCCATGCTGCAATTATCATGGTGATACAGGAATAGGAATTAGCTCATGTGCTGGCCATAGGATAGATACAGCTTCAATCTATTTGTTGAGGTGGTCCACAGCTTTTATTATATATCATAGACCATTTATCCTGTTGATAATGGGCCAATAACACGGATACCTACAGTGTGAAAGAGAGCTAAATGTGCAACCACCTGGTGGAGAATCTTGGGTTGGGTTTCTTCATGTGCTCAATATGTGAGACAGGCATCCAATACATCTTAAATGAAATCTTGCATATTATCCTTAAAAGTATTGAGACTTGAAACACTGACAAGATTTTTGTACCTCCTATTGACAGTGGTAGTGTGACCTTCCAAGGCTACTTCTGTCCAATTAGAGGCCAGACTCAGGGAAGCCATATCTTCTCTACTAATTTTCTAACATAATATTGGAATTTTGCATTTATGTGCTTTTTATTTAAGCTTGTTTTGTACTTATGAAGTCTCCATAGTCCAAAAATCATATTGGCAGAGGATATCATAAAGGAGGTCATCCTCATTGACTAGTATTGTTAATAATAGTAATCTTAAGAGGACATTAACACTTTAGTAAACTTTGACATGCCAATGAATATTTGAAAAATCATAATTTTTAGCCAAAAGTCTTACCAAGAAATCGTCCCTCAGGCTTATGCATCTGCTGTAGCCAGTAAAGGGAATCATGATCAGTTATCACAGTAAGTTGAGTCCCATATAAAAAGGGATGAAATTATTTATGCAAGAATTACAGCCAGACCTTGCACTCAATGAGATTAAAAATTCCTTCAAGCTTTAGATATCACTTTACTAAAATATAAAATTGAAGGGTCTACCCAATTTTCTATACGCTGATAAAATATTGCTCTGACTGCAACATCACTTGCATCATGAACAAAAGTAAAAACTTATCAAACTTGAGATCTATTAGTATGGGAGTCATGATTAATGCTAGCTGAAAAGGTGTCAAAAGATTGTTGTGCTTACACCAATCAGAAAGGTACATTATTATGTAACAGATGAACTAGTGGTTTAGAGAGCTTGGCAAAGTGAGGGATAAACTGAAGGTAGTACCCTATATTCTCAAGCAAACCTGGATGTCTCTCAAACTTCTTAGCAGGGATTTTTTGCGTATGGCTGTAACCTTATCCAAAATTGGTAAGATTCCCTCATTGGTCACTTATGACCTAAAACCTTAACTCTCATTAAAAACATATTGAAAGGTTTAAATTTAAAAGGCTTTTCACAATTGTTTAAAACTTGTCATAAATAGTCAAGGTGAGAACTAATGATTTGGGAGAAGACATTAACATAAAATAAATATACTATAATGCAGGACTTCTCTAATTCACTAAAAAGCCACCCATAGCTTTACAAAAAGTATGAGGGGCGTTGCATAGCCCCTGAGGAATTTGTGTGGATTTAGACTATCCATCCTAGCTATCAGTGCACACTTAGCTAAGCCTTTGAGAGGCAAGTCTATCTTCTAGAATCTGCTGTCCAGATTTATCATTAGAAAGAATTAAAGACTGGCCAGAATCCAGAGAGAATCATCAATTTGAGGTAGTAGGTGACTATATATCCTAGTAATCAAGTTTAATTTGTGATAATCCATCAATACTATATTAGTTTCATCATTTTTCTTTACAAGGAGCATAGGCGAGGCCCACGAACTTTGTGAAGGTTTTAGTAGGCCAGCGTCAAGGAGCTGCTTTAATCCATTGCTACCTATGCTTCTTTCACTTTTGGCGTCCAATTAGGCCTAGTTCATATAGGTAAGTCTTCTTTTTTGTCTACTCAATGGGTCACACCATTCAAAAACAAATTCATATGGCCCAGTGGAGAAGATATCAGAAAAATCAGCTATTATTTTTCAGCCACCTATTGTTAGGTGGCAGTTATCCTGGCTGAAATGTTGCGCTTAATAGTGGCTATAGTAAGGGGGTCGTCCAACTCAAAATTCCATAAAGTATAAAATGTGAGCTCTACCAATCTTTAATAGATAGTAGGCAGACAAAAGCTATGTGGCTTTTTTCCTATAAAACGCTGCTGAGGGGTTATATTGTCTAAAAGGACTGAAATGTTTCCCAAATAAGCTGGGTCCAATATGCCTGAGCAGGAATCACCATTTGAGAAGGAGCGTACAAAGGCATTCCTTCTTGGCTTCAACATTCATATGATGCATCTTTACTTAAGTCCCATGACGTGATATCATATCTGGTAGGTATAATATCCATCATCCATGAGTCATACCCTATTATTGAGTTTGTCTTGTTTGTTGTTAAGGTTTGAAAGATATATATGTTATGTGGTATCCAAGTAAAGACAAATAAGACTAAGACAAATTAGTGATTCCTGAGTGTTCACACAGAAACTGATTCTTCAGCGATATTGTAACTCTGATTCTCTATAAACACAGCTGGGACAGATAGAGGAACGCTCTGAGAATATGAGCAGGATTGAATAGGCACCAAGAGACTTAGTATATTAGGTCCCAGCCTTACCATAATCAACATTATGTTGGAGATTCAGAGCAACTATAGCTTGACTAACCAAATGAGAAGAGTTAGCATTGACAGGAGAGCCAGTTATGACAATTTTGTAGATTATTAACTTAAAAGCCAAAATTTTACTTTGTTAAAAATCCAAATTATGGTTGCAGTGCAAAAAAGGAAGGTGAAGTGATACACAGAGAACAAGAGTAACTCAAATTACAGTGGATTTTTGACATTAATTTTATCATAATCATTTGGTACACGTGTATCAAACATAGTAATCCAAGAAGAAGATGATTGAGGCGTGGTCTGGTTGTCAACATGAAGAGACTTTCCTTTCACGTTGAAGGGGCTTTTCTCTGCATCTGAGATTCTTTAATAACATTCCTCAGTTACGTGGCATTGTCTTCCACAATAAGTGCACTGGAGGTTCTTTTTACTTCCTCCTTTCTTCTCAAGAGCATGAGACTGGTAACATTGATTGAGATTGTAACTCAGCTTAGTTGCTTTTTGAAGTAAGCTGACTTAATCTTGACAAAAGCCTCTTTGATGGCCAGGAGGCTTGTAAATTTTTTTCTTAATGCCACCAATATGAAGCTGTAAATCTGAGCGAGATGCCAAAGCTTATATAATGGTAGTGGTTGCATTGTCCAGTGAAATGCGATCACAAGCCACCATGGTCTGCTCAATTTTAAAATTAATTTTTAAACTTGGGTGGAGATTATCCCCCTCAAATGAAGATCCCATAAAGACCTGTTTCTTAGAAGACAAGGTCTTGTCAACCTAAACCCTTATCAAAGAAGTTCTGATCTAGTTTCATGTTTAGCTATTCTTAAATTGAGGATCC
The DNA here is from genome assembly GCA_022478985.1 of Massospora cicadina. Taxonomy (NCBI): domain Eukaryota; kingdom Fungi; phylum Entomophthoromycota; class Entomophthoromycetes; order Entomophthorales; family Entomophthoraceae; genus Massospora; species Massospora cicadina. The sequence continues at coordinate 10,496 of JAKSZP010000177.1, forward strand.
ATGATATCTTTGGTGATGAAACTTAAGAATGTAAAAATATGTTTTATTTTTTGTTAATTGGTGGACTCTTCCATGGCTTTATTGTAAGTATACAAGAAGGAAGCAATTTTCCTTCACTGGGGGACATACTCTTTCCTTAAAATAAGGTTATAAGTTAGTAATGTCAGGGTTAAATAAAAAAGATAATTCCTTTTGAAACACTAGAAGCAGAACCAATAACTTTGTATTGTACTTGGTAGGTTGCATTTAAACACTCTAGTCTCTTATGTTATTCACATTAGTTTAAAAATTGGCCCATTGAATCATTTCTGCAGTGTTAGAAGCCCAATAGGTAAGCTGTTACTTAAGACCCTTCAGTTCCAATTTTTGGGCTTTAAAAAGGTCTTAAGTAGATAGATTTCATCTTTGATGGGATTAGTTTGATGGGAAGTTAAACAAGGAACACGCTGATTTGGTCTGATTGGAAACCATATAGTTATAAAAGCTGCTAATGTTGGTAAGCCCTTCTACTAAGGCCTTTATAGTATAATCAGGATCAATTGGTTGACTAGCAAGGTATACACAACAGCCTCCTATTAATGCAATAATTTGACTTTCTAATTATGCAACCCATCCTTTGATTTCATTTATCATAACTGGAGATTTTCATATATGGGCTCTGATAAAGAATGACTGAGAGGTTCAGGGGGACCGAGAGGGCTAGGAGGCCAGAATCTTCTTGAGCTACTTGATGACCAGTTGATCTGGGAGGACCAGAAGTTCCACAAACTCCTCGTGGCCCATGTAGCCCAGAGGGCCTTGGGGCCCAGGAGTTCCTTGACATATGGGAGATCCTTCTAAATCATATGTGCATTGACTTCAAGGTCATACCTGTTTTAAGGCAGCTTTCAAACTTACAAAACACCGTCCCCATCAAGCTTTGAGATTTAAAATGAAATCCCAAATAGAATATTGTCTGATTTTTAGTTGAGCTTCAGACATTATGTCTACATGAGTAGTGAGTTTGTTCTGCAGGTTATCAATAGCCCTTATTAAACTGAGCCATCTGGCAATGTACCTCATTAAACAACAGCCAGTATTGAGTATTGCACTTTGTTCTAAACAATATAGGAGGCGGATTGATAAAAGTCTAAGTTGTATGAGTAAAATTACTGGATTAGGCTTTACTGGCTCAGCACATATGGTGGTGTAACCCTATTTTTGCATAGCATGATAAATGGTGGTTGTACAAGTTGTTGAAGATATTGATTGACCCCTGAAAAAACTTCAAAGCTGGCAATTTAGAGGTCAGGTATAAATGCTTTATAGTGGAAGTGACAGTGGAAGTTCTGACCCAACTGGACCATCCTTTAGGTATGAATAACAGTCAAGTAGTTGTTGAACAATTTTGCCAAGGTTGGCGATTCTTATTCTGTATTTGCTTTTATTTACAAGGGTTACTTTTCCTTTATACTCAGCAATAAACTCAAGTGCAGCTGAATTAGGGACGTCTACTTTAAAGCAAGCATTGCTTATCCATTAGGGAATTCTACAAAAATCCATTATATTGAGAGGTTTCTTGGTTAGAATCATTGTCCATATCCTTTTACGTCTTCACTCTTCTTCAGCAACTTGAAAACCTGGTGGGAAACACCAGTATTTTGTTGTCACTGCACCTGAAACAGGGTCAGGCAGAGGTAACAGGATTTGAAGATGCTTGGAGTTAATGTGTTATTTTTAATAAAATATATAAAAGGGGTCAGAACTAATAGGATAAACAAGGCTTTCTAAAAAACCTCAAATATATCTTAATTTAGGAAATAAGCTACTAATTATAAAAGTTGATCCTTTCTTTATTTCGAGCTTTTTTTATTTATAGAAATTGAGTGACACTAAATCTTTTTAGGACCCTCAGGGACTGAAAATTGGGATCTTCCATTTTTCCAGGGTGTGATGTAGAATGGGATGACTTACTGTTGTTAATTGTTGAATCCTGAAATTCCAGGCAATCCTTTTGACTTCTTAAATCCTTGTTGCATAAGTAGCATCTTCCATTTGTCCCCTCTTTTTAATGACTTGAAAATCTTGTGGATCTTCACTGTCAATTAACGTGTTTAAAAGAGATGAGGTTTTTATCAACTTTTTAAGATTTTACTCATTCAACATTTGTGTCCTGAAAGGACCTACTGGATGAATTTACTTAATCAAGTATATCATTTCACCCTCAGTCAGTCAAATCAACTTAAACCTATTTTTAAATTCTGACCTTGACGCCCCTCTCCCACCTAGAAAATATACCTGCAAGCCCAACGCCACCACCTACCAAAGCAAACATCAGCTTGCCATGGCTATTATGGAATTACTGTAAACCAACCACTCTGAAAAGCGCTGACAAGTCCAATTACTGAACTTCTTCCAAGTATAAAACCCCCTACTACCCCTCCCAACTTCTAAACATATGCAAGGAGTGAGATTGTTTTACTTTATGAGGTTAATTATGACACAATCAGCTATGTTGCTAAAGTGGCGAAGTTCTCACAACAATCAAAACTTAATTGCAGAAGGATTTAAAAGTTTAACCTTATCATTGATGCTTACATCCAGGCAGAACACCATTTCCCAGTTACACAGAAGCCAACCTCCAAGAACAGATCCCTGATATAGATAAAATCTCTATCAAACTCAATATACACGCCACAGATGCACCCACACCCATGCTATCTGTCTTAAGCACTACTACAACCATATCAAGGCTGTCAAGGATGTGCTACATGGCCCCCTCTACATCACCTCCAATTTCAGACAGGTTTAACTTCTCCAGACCTGGTTGGAGGTGGTTTAAAATTTCCCTTCTTTTGCGCATAACCCGTCCTCAAGTGCATCATCTCTGGTCGCATACACTCATATAAAAGGTAAAGATAAACGATTAAAAAATAAAATTATAATTTAATAAGTTAACTTGAAACTTTTTCAGAGTAGCAGAAAAACAGAAACACTGAAGCCCTCTTATATAGTACCAGTCAATTTTTTTATTTTCTATTATATCTATAAGATTGAATTGACATAGTTATCCAGTATGCAGCATTTTACAAAGAATATATATAAAGTAATACAGCTACATATTTAAACTATATATATAATGATTATGAGCATTGCCTATTCAGTTTGATTCAAGTAAATGAACCTGTCTAGGTGATGATTAATAACTGTGTTAGCATTGCGCACCAGCACAATAAATCAAGATAGGGAACAGCAATGTGGTTCATGGATTTTCTTTGCCTATCAGAACGCTGTGTATGAGAGGTCTACCAAAATTTGTTTATCTTCCCATTGATTTTGAGTTCCACATTGCCCACATTAGTTGGTGCAATAATATCCCCATGTCAGCCTATCTTAGATAAATTTAAGTATAAATTGTTTAGTATATCAAATTTTTATCTATATATTTAACAATGTATACAATATGTAGATAAAGCACTACTAAAACTTATAAATAAATTTAATGGTTAACAGATAGTTTATAAAATCTGTTTTATAATCTACTAGTAATCATTATGCAATCATACTCAATATAGGGCTAACAATTCTTATATAAATAATCATTCTTAAAACATAAAAAACAATACAAAAGCATATGTTGCTTTCTTTTTTATTTTATTTGAAGTATGCTGACCTGGGGACAATACTGCACCAATTAATGGAAAAATTGAATGAATGGGAAAGGAGGGTAAAATCTGGAAAACCTCCAAGCGCAGCATATGTTAGGCTAGGAACTCCATGGACCGCCTTTGCTATTTGCTATCTTGGTTTAGGGCATTGGTGTGCAACGCCAACACAGTCATAATTGTCCCCTACCCAAAGTTCCTGTACCAGAATCAAACTTGGGGAGGCAGCGGTAGAGGTCCCTATTCTACCACTGGGGTATCCTCCCTTTAGCACAAGTTGCTTTCTGTAAATACTTTTTGTAGTAACTATAATATCAATAGCATCACAGTTGCCTGGTATACTTAATTAGAAAACTAAATTAACAAAGAGCATAATTGACTCAATTTATAACTAACCCATCAGATATGTTAACATTTATTTATATGAAAAACTATATAATCATATAAACCAAAAGTTACATAATAATGTGTTTATCATAAAAAGCTAGTAAAAGTAGCTACTAGGTGTAATAAGAAATATTACTTGATATCTAATTAAACACTATAAATATATTTTTATTGCTTTATTACAAATAATAATTACCTGCAATATACCAACTAGCATCTGATATCAAGTGTGATTGTAATTACTCTAAAGTCAGTTGTAAGCCCACAGCTTTTTGGGGTAAATGAATTTGAAACTAAAAATAGAAATAAAAATTAATATCAAATATATTTTTATATTATATTGACAAATATAATAGCAGCACCTGACTTTTCCTTAGTACACTAGCTAGATTTTAAAATTTTAGGTAAGGAAAATATCTCTTTCAATTGTGATCTGGAAGCATAATCAAGAGCTATTTTAAAGTTGATTACTATAAGGTAGATGTACAAGCATTTTAGAGCTAAATTTATAGAGTTTACTGACAAAAGAATATTTTTAATTTAAATAAAACCAATGACAATTAAAAGATATACATAGCAAGAGAATGTCAATGAAGTGCTTTTTATGTATATCATACTATATAATATGCATACATTACTTTAAAGTTAAGCTGTAAACATATGTTTATAATTAGGCTAGATTTTACAGGCGAGGTCAGTTATAGTGTTTAATTACTGTGTTAATAATTCATGATTTGTACCTTAACACAATAATTGTTTATGATCTACTTATATACTAGCTCTGCTAGTTTCAATGTTTTATTTTTATTTAACTGAGGTAAGCTGACTAGGGGATGGACAATACTAAAGCTGAAACTCCAAAACTAAACAAACCAAAAGATCATGAGCTGAACGCCCTTATTAAGCAGCAGAAAACACAAAAGAAATGAGAAAATAACCTACCAGGTGCACAGAGGTGAGCTGCTTATCCCATCATGGCAGAGGGGAAGGGGGGATCAGGTGGATCATCCTCAGGCTCAGCATTGTAGAGGCGGATCAGTGCTGAGAGCAAGGGGGTGGGGCATCTGTGGGATGAGGGTTGAGTTGAAGTAGATAGTTTATGAGATTGACAATTTGGGCCTGGATCAAAGCCTCTATGAGTTTGGCAACATGGTGTTCAGCCTGGATGCGGGCATTAAGAAGTTGTTATAATTTTGTGGTATTGGCTCTTGTGGTGCATGTGATGGGGAAAAATATGCCAGTTCAGCGACATGCTTGACACCGCTGGTGGCAGTTTCATAGAGGCGTTGGATTCCCTCTTTTGTGTTAGGCAGAAAATTGGAGGGGAACAAGGGAGGTGCAGCCCCTTTTTAAATTCTGTAACAGATTTTGAACAAATTCTGTGAAAACGGGGATGTTTGGGTGAGGCCACCACAACATTGGTAAGCTGGTGGTCATTTTGGAAAAGGGTAGAATTGGGTTTGGGGACATATCAGTTGGTTGGGTCTGAGCATCGAAGTCTGAATTCAGATAAGGTACTAAATAAATTGGATAACCTGGTGGTGGGGCAATTTCACCAGATTTGGTCACTTCATCCAATAAGTTCCAGGAATTTTAGTTGATTTGAGAAGATTTGGTGGTAGGTGACTTTGGTTGGGTAAGCTTTGGGGCAGGAGATTTTCTGGATTGAACATGGGTTTAAACCTTCTACCAATTGGTTGACCTGGGTGTGCATTGGCTGGCTTGGATTTGGTCAGATTGGATTTGGGTTGCTCAATTTTGTTGCTGATTCATTGAGTGCTCAACCTGGGGGAGGGTGGGGGCAGCTAAAATCCCCACTCAAACGCTGTTGGTGTGGCCTCATGGGTAGAATTGGCCATGTTTGCAGGGCTTAAATTATATCAACATGTTCTTTATGTGATCCAACTCATGGCAAAGGGGACAGATTGTGCAACCGTTGTCAGTGTGAGACCAAAAGAAATGGTCAGGTGCAGATGGGATATAGGCATGTGGTGGGATGTGCTGGGCCATGTTCAGCTGGTGGGGGTAATGATGGCCATTGCTGGAGTTGCTGCGAGGTGTTAAGCACCACATGGGACAATGAATTGGAGGATAAGGTTTTTGCCATAAGTGGACAGCCCTGACATCAACTCCTCATAAAGTGTTTGATGGGGAAGGTGTGAGAGGAGGTTTGCAAAGGTCACCACAAGTGTGATATCATCTGGGAGACGTGTTTGGGTGGTGGTAATGGGGGTGCTTTTGTATATTAAGGGCGTAGCTGCTGCAGCAGCTACATCCTCTTTGGTGGGGAATCCAATATTGAAATAGCCCATGTAAGGGCAGAAGTTGATAAACCCTGCTGGCGCAAAGGTGGCCGTTGCCAGCTCAATTATTACTTTTTCAGCATACGGGAAGAGACATACATACTCAATGTTGAGGAAAAAGCGAATATTGGATTGGGGTAGGGCTAGGGAGTGGGGGAGAGTTAAGTGGCTCAATTCAAGGTGCAGTGCTAGGTCTCTTGGAGGGACATAGTGGCCGGATGTATTTGGCAGACTAGACGATCCAGTCTGCATGTGTTTGCCTGCTGGGCGGTAAATGCTAGTGGGTGAAGCACTGGCCCTATACTGGGGCAGCAGGTTGTGGATCTGAGAACATAAGTTTAGAATTATTGTGGTGAGGCGGTGGTGGAAAATTTGGCTTGTTTTCAAATTCGCTCAAAATTGATGAAAGCAGAAAGAAAAGGCTAGTTATAATTTATAACTGGCCAAATATACAATGTTTTTGTATTTTAAAAAAGGTATATGATCATTAATAATTTAGGACATACTTAATTTCTGAGAAAGGACCCTGTTGGAAGTTAAATATTCATGTAATGTGCTAAACTCTCTATGTACAAATTAAAATTAAGGATAAGTAGGTGCATATTTTTGTAGTTTATAATATATTTTACTTAGTGTATAGCCATTAATTCTTATTATAATAGTTATCTATACAAATTAGTAAGGATTTAAGATAATAAGTGAGTCAAGATCCCTACTCTTTAATTGAGACTTATTAAGTTGAATCTTGAGCCCTTATAATCAAAATCTGTCCTTGAAGGCAAAAATGGGAAATTCAATCAGGAAGCATCATGTACACGGGAATTGATGGAGATGACTTCTAGCATTGCACTTCCGCTTTATAAATTTCACAAGGCATGACTCCAGACAATAAGGCCATGAGGAATATGTAGACAAAGAACAATGAAGGCGTCAACTAAACAATAAAAACATAAGGATGTAGAAGCTTCTGATTCTATGGGGCTGTGAGGTCCTCTTGGCACCATGTCATCACTAACCTTATAGATATAGAATCCTTTTAAATCTATAAGGTAGTCTATTTACCCCATCCTTTTGTCTTAATTACCTCTCCACTAGTTTTACAGCTTTAAGGCTCAGTTTGAACCTTGGATAAAGTCTGAAGAACTGTTAAGCCAACATAAGTGGTGCTTACTACAGGGGGCTTTATGATTTCCACTAAAAACGTCTTTTTCTAAAATGGAGAATAATAGCAAACAAGATGGCCAATCCGCCAATTGTTCAATAAGCGTAACGCAATAGATTACACCTCACAGTACAAAGTTATCCCTCTACAGCCCAAAAACCTAGAGTTTTGGGCCACCTTCCAATTCACCTTAACTTCTATTGATTGTGATCAGTATCAACTCAAACATGAGAACATCAATGAGAAAATTCAGCAATTACTGAAAAGCATCAACTCCTTTGGAGGCTGCTCTAGTCATTCATGAGCCTCTTTGGTGCTTTCCATGATGTGATATTTATATCTCTTGGCTCTATTACTCTTGGAGAACTGGTTTTGGTACTGAAAGCTAACTCCAAAGCTTCGTCCATCCAGCTATACACCACATCTTACAAATAGTCGGTTTAAATCACCATGAAGTAGCTTGACAACTAGGGCTCACCCAAACCTTACACTGAAATTTTGGTGATTTCTATAATGATGCCTTTTCCTTTATTTATGACAGTTGGAAAGCCATTGTAGATAAAAGGCAGCTGATTAATAAAGCTTGCAACAAATCTGCTATGCTAGATAGTGAACTTTTGGGTTATCTTGAGGACCAGCTTTATTAAAATGCAAAATTTCTTGAAATAACCTGGAGACAATGCTTTAATCAGATTGAGGACCTTATTTGGACATTCCAGCAGCCTTGAAAGAGTTAGCCTCTTGCATTAGAGCCTCTGGGACTGGAAGGCCTGAAGGGCCTAGATGCCAGAAGAACAGGAAGATTTAGATGGCCAGAAGGGAAAAAGATTCCCACGGACCTCAAGGACCTTCCAGTTTCTTGGTACCTACTCCTAGCGATTCTAACAACTCCTGGAAACAAGATGTTCTAATGGCACTTGCTGCCTCACAGGATCAAATAAGAAATGTAGCTTAATGACGCAAGCTTTAACGTAGATGGAGTCCCTCTTGATCCCAGAGTTTTGATTGATGCTTTACAGAAAAGATGGATAAGTTCAGTGCATTTACCAAACTTACCAATAGCTGTATCATACATATCAAACAAAACTTTCAAGGTTTCAAAAATCACTTGAGTAACTTTGAAAGTAAGCTGCTCCTCCAATGTACTGAAATTCAAGCTCTGAAGAAGCAAATTTCCCTTAAAGCCTCAGTTACCTCTCTAAACTGCCATTGGGATGAGGTTCAGGAGGACCTAAAAGGATTAAGAGGACAACTGGACCAACAGGCCCCTCACGACTCTGAAGAAACCAAGATTTTCTGAGCCTGCTTTATTTCCTGCTGAAAACTTTTTCCACTCCTATTGCAACCAACTTTAAGCCTAGATTTAAGTAGAAATTCACCCTGTGACAGGAAAGTATTGCCTCTTTCTTTACGCATATGAGAGCTCAATGGAGGCCACCAACCATCAGAAGGTGAAGCACATCCACTCCTGCCTGAATAGCACGGCCCATGAAATTATAACTACCCACTTAAAGGAACTTACACATGTGAATAAGTCCATATGGTTCTAATATAGAAATTTGGAAGCAACCAGATTTGGCCAACCAGAAGCAGGCGTTCAAGGCCATTCATCTGACCAAAGAAGAGAGTCCTTTGGAGTTAACCAGCCAATTTTATTCCCAAGAAAAACCCTTAGTGACCACTAGCTGTATTTCAATGGAAAACGCCATAATGGTGGTAATCTCCACGATGGGATCTTATCCTGAGGTCAATTTCACATTATTGGCCAAAGAGAAATTTTACCTGTATCTATAAATTGAAGAAGCTCTTATTGAAATTCTTGAGTATTCCTTAAGTCTCAAGTCCTCTCTGTCTGCCTCTCCCAGCCATCCTTGAGTCCACATTGTCAAAAACCAGAAACCACTAAATCTTGATGCACTTACTGTAATGGTTTCATCATAGTTCCAAGACTTGTTGGAAGAAACTCACCAACGAAGCGTCTCAATCTGAAATCCCTGTACTGCCTCAAGGAAGTTTAGTGACCTTCAATGAGTCTAATGTTGTCATACCAGAAGAAGATAAATTGGTATCATTGATAAAAATGAACTTGATACTGCTTGCTTTTTTTGATGAATCTCCTATGTTTCTCGCTCTGCCCCCTAAGTTTGGGAGTTTAATCACAAGAGTCACTGTTTAAGTTCATAAAGTCCCTGTCCACACCATTGTCAACAGTAATTCCCGCATGATGTCAATTTTTCTAAGTTAATGAAATGTATCAAGGTAGCTCCAGACTTGCTTCAAAGCATTTAATATGGAACAGATGATCCACAATGAACTCAGTCCATTGGCGACCTATTCCTTGATTCTCATTTGCTTTGTTAAGCTATCATTAAATACTGTGGCTATTGCATTAGACAACCTGATTTACGATCTTCTACTCAAATCCAGTTTCTCTGAATATTATGCTGTCATGTAATATGATGAAGGATACTTATCCCTTTTAGGACACAGGGCTCTATTAGGTTTTAGACCTTCAGTGAAACAGAACATAAATTAAATCTTGGGCATGCTTGTTGGAAAGCAAAAGTCATATTGACAGGCTTGAGTATTATGTAAGGGGTTTTTGAGTACAGATACCCCTCCTGCATTAGATGATCAAGTGGGCATGTCCATCTATTTCCTAAGCCAACTATTATACCGCCAAAGTCCCAGGTCATTATTGATACCTGGGTATATATCAATTTCTCTCATGGCATTTGCTGGATATACAAGGCATGGATAACTCATCCATTAAGAAGATCCTGACCTGCCTAGGAATTTTGATCCCACTTATGCTGGATTCATATTGGTGCCGCTGGACAACCTCAATGACAAACCTAGGACAGTGGGCCTTAATACTCCAGATGCCTATGTTTGCCTACTTCCTGTAGAGCCCATTGATGATGTCCTTAACTCTGAAAGTCTAAGGAACGTTGGGATAGAACCACCCCATCAGTAGCTCAAATTAATACCTCTATTGGGCAAGAGCTCACAAGAGAGAATTGGAACTGAGTTGAGAATTTACTAGAAAAATACTCTTACATTTTCTCAACCTTTACCTATGATGTCATATGTGTAGCCTTTTACATCATGTGGAGACTGGAGACGCTTAACCTATTTGGTCCCATCCCTACCAATAGAGTAATGTTGAAGAGGCTCAGGTGGCTGTTGAGCTTAAGTAGCTAATTGAATATGGGTACTGATGCTTCCCATATACCTTAAGACTCTCTTCTCTTAATAGTTTAGAAGAAGGATGGTAGTCATTGCGTAGTAACGGATTATTGAAGACTTAACTACATTACCAAAAAGGACAGTTACCACTTGCCACAGATCAAAGGCTCTCTCCACTTACTTTACAGTTCTCAATATTTTTCCACTATGGATCTTGCTAGAGGATAATGGCAAGCATGACTAGTATCTGAAAATTGATCCAAATGTGCACTCATAGCAATGAGAGGCTATTAAATCCAACTAGGATGCCTCAGGCCTTTGCACGCGCCCACAACCTTTCAACGCGCCATGGATGAAACCTTGAGGAGATTTAAAGCTATCTTATGTCCTTGTGTACCTTATTGACATTACTGTCTTCTTGCAAACCTTCAATGGCCACATGGAACATCTCCAGAAAATCTTTAGTTATCTAAAGAAGGCTTCCATAAAGATTAAGCCTTTTAAGTGCTCTTTTTAGAATCTGAAATGGAATTCCTGAGACACAATATCAAAACATGGATTCAGCTCATCCTGGATAAAGTTGCTGCCATTAACTAGATGTTGCGCCCCCAGGGTCTCAAGAATATCAAGTGTTCCTGGGTATGGTAAATTATTATTGTAAGTTTATCCATTAGTTTGCTGACTTAGCTGAGCTCCCTGTCTACCTTCTACATAAGATTGTGCATCTCATGTGGCGTCCTGAACAGGAACATGCTTATAATGCGCTGAGGCCTGCTTTTTGTACTAACCTAATTTTAGTTAATCCACATTTTGACTTGCCATTCTCAATATTCACCAATGATAGTGACGTCGCAGTTGGGGGATTTTCTAGCTCAATGAAATGAATATCAAGTTGTCCATCCAGTGGCTTACTTTAGAAAGACTTTGAGCAAGGCCAAACAAAATTATAGTGTTACTGAGTGTGAGTGCCTGGCTGGGTTTATTGGCAATCATATATTCTGGCCCCACCTATATGGCACCCATTTCACTGTCATCACTGACCATTCCTCTCTCCAATGGTTGCAGCAAATGAAGGACCAAGATGACCAGCTAGAGAGATGGGATTAATACTACAGAACTATGATTTTATCATTGTCCATTGCGCAGGAGCAATACATCAAAATGTCAAAGATTTTTAAGGATGCCAGTGCTGGCCACCTTAACCACAAAGAAAGACTATATTATCTAATTGGATGGCCTGAACAGTAGGAGTTGAAATTCCTGAGATCCAAACTGAGCTACAAAAAATGATCCAGGAAACTAAAATTAAAGAGGTTATGCTGTATAAGAAATTCAACAAGTTTTAGCTCTCTTATATTCTACCTTTTTTCTGAACCAATGTCATCCTTAAAGGGCACATGTTGGGATTTTTGACCATATTCTCAGCCAGCTAGATTACCAGGAATCGCCAGGGGAAAATTCCCTAAGGCGAAGTGAATTGGAAATCAGTTGGCCCAAGTTTTGGAGTAACTACATTTAGGGGATTTTGGGATAATCACCTGGTCATATCTGTCAGGGATTGATCCAGACAAATACTTAAGATCTCATCGGGTGGAGTTGCCAAAAAATAGTGGCATCTGATAGTGATTAACTATCAGGTGTACCAAATGGGATTGGTCAGGTTTCATCACCAACTGATTGGGAATGAATAACAAGTTGTGAGGCGAGTGATGCCGCCTGCAACTAGCAAATTGATCAGTTGGTGCATGACCTGCCTTAATGGATAATAAGTCCCATTACCTAAGCAGGTCGCTAGCCAAATATGGTTGGTTTTCTTGGATTGAGAGGAAAATGTTAGGGATACGTTTTCCAACTCTTTCAGTTTTAGGTCTTGAGGATGTCCAATGACGGAATTCTAGTCAGGATAGGGAAGGCTGTCACTGCCAAGATGAGGATGGGTGATTCAACAGCAACGGCTGCCGTTTCATTGAAGAGGTGTCAACCAAGGGTTAGATGACCGAATCCCCACTATAAATTCCCTAGGGTACACTATAATAAAAAAGGAGTAATTATGAGCACAGAGTTATATAGTTTTAAGTTATTCATTTGAGATATAGATTAAAGAGTAAACTATCATCAGCTTCCATTATGCTGTTCTGTCTCAAGGATATTATTGCTGCGTGCAATAATTGGAAGACTTTTAGAGAAAAGAGTAAAGATCTGAGAGGGAATCTAGAGAATAAGGAGTTACAATTGAGGATAGCTGCCTACTGTGTGTTGGACTGAAGAGACTGTCACCAGGGTATATTAGCAAAAACTGGGGTGTACAGAACAAGGGAACGAATCCCTACAACTATGACATCACAAGTATTTAATCAGGAATACTGGATGAGCATTAGGCCAAAATATAATAATTCATACTCAACTATGGATAGTAGTCATCATACTATTATCAAACTATATTCTACTATACAACGTGACGAAGTGCACAATGAAACTGAACCTGTGCAGTAAAAAGGTTACTAAAGTTGTTGCCAATAATAACCCAAACTATTAAATTTTTACAAGTTGGTGCTCACTACAGGGGTAGTTGAGTTGAAGAACTTAGAACATGATGTCCTATGAAGATGTTTCCAATTTTGGAAATAATTACTGAATGAAGTAACAAAGATAGAGCGTGAAGTGGATCACGTTCAGTGGCATTCACCCAGCTCAGAAGTGGAGCTCCAAGTGAAGCAAATGAAAGATACTAAAGTTTAGGTCATGGACTTGCAGCCTATATATGGAACTATTTAGAGCTGCAAGGAAACCAGTTCCACCAGACATCTGCTTGAGATGAAGAGTATCAGCAGGGCCAACTTGGGTTGAAATTGGGTTCACTGGAAATAGTCCTGAGGAACAGCAGGATCAACTCAGGTTAAAAATTGGATCCGCTTTAAATAGTCCTGAGGAGAAAGTGTTTAGATGAGGCATTGGATGAAATAGGAAGCAATCAATCCGGAGAATTGGATTGCCATACCAATGAAGATATGAAGACAAAAACAGGAAATGATTAATCCAAGCTAGTGGAGAAAATCATTTGACTCAATAACACTCAACCAATGATCAGAAGTTGCTGGAGACATGTTTATTAATTTATGAGAAATTAAATGAAGCTAACGAGGCCAGAACAACCTGTGTAATTAAGGATAGCCACAAAGGCTAAAAATCATTTTCAGGAGAAAAACGATCTAAACAATTGGATGAAACTGTTGCCTAATGAGATAAGAGGATCCAAAGCATCAGTTGCCAAAATAAGGGATGAAATTAGGACCTGTTGTACGAATCACCAGTTGGGAATAAAGGCCTAATATTCAAGAGTATTGCCAAAAGTCAGCAAGTTTAGTCTATACGTGAAGAAACAGTGCTGCTGGTCATATAGTGAAGAAGGTTAATACAAGTCAGAAGTATTGAGCCTAAGGGAAAATAGTTGCAATGTTCCCAGCGGACCTCTGAACCATTAAATGGTTATGTCCTGAGATTTTGGTCAAGTCCCAGAAGGGGACAACTGAACCAAATGGTTGGTTAAATCTTAAGAGGATAAGATTTTGAACCATGATAACTGGTAGGTTTAAGTATCTAGGACCCAGTTTGGATTAAGGAAAAAAGAAGGGCCTCTGAGCCTCTTTGCAGGTTGCAAGTCCCATTGCAAAAGAAAAATACAAAAAATTATACAAAAGATATAAGAATTTAAAAAATCGATTTTTATGGTTTATGAGTTTCAAACCTAAGAAGTGAAGAGAAATCCTTATGGCCAAACTGAGGAAATTCCATCCTTGATGAGATGAAATTATCGGCCAGGGTAACTGAAAGTATCAACCTAGTGGTTGATTAAGAGCAACTCACTGATATGACGGAAGGCCAGAAAGAGGAGATGCTTGAATTGTATCAGGGAGTATTTGCCCAAACAATGACCATGATTTGGAATGCATGAGAGATGTGATCCACAAGGTCAATACTGGGGAAAATCTGCTGATCAGGATGAAATGAGATTGCTGGCATGAGTTGCCAAGAGAAACAATCTACTAGAAAATTTATTTAGGACTTCACTCAAATAGCTGAGCCATTATTCCATTTATTGAAGGATCCAAAAAAGGGATTAATATGGAATGAAGAGGCCAAGGATTCCTTTGATGAGCTACGCCAGTATTTAATTGATTCGCCAGTTCTGAAATATCCAAATCTTGATCAGGAGTTTATTATTTAAACTGATGCTTTGTTGACAGCAATCAGTGCCATACTAAGCCAAGTAGACAAACTTGGGGACAAACATCTGGTGGCATATGTGAGCTGGACACTCTCAGCCGCTGAGAGGAACTACACTGTGACTGAGAGGGAATGCCTTGCGGTCATTTATGAATGCAAGCAGTTTTGGGTGTACACCCACAAAATGCACTTTAAAGTGGTGACGGACCACTCTTCACTGCATTGGCTGCACAATTTAAGAGAGCCAGAAGGATGACTGGCCAATGGGCACTTAAGCTCCAGACTTATGATTATGAGATTGTCCACTGAGCGGGGGCCTCTCACCAGAACGCAGATGGCTTATCGCAGTTACCAATGTACAGATGGTATACCCGCAGGTGGATGAGCTATTCCAGAGAATGGTCAATGAAAAAATTGGGAACGAGCCCTGAGAAATTCAAGGTGTGTTTTAGAAAGCGATGGAAAACACCAAGACCATGGATGGACAAGTATTTAAGACGATCATCAGGAAGCAGTTATTATTCCTGAAACCATCAGAAAGAGCAGCTATAGTGCAAGCAGCTCACAAAGTTGTTGGGCATGGAAACCTGAGGAAAACAACTGATCATATTCACCCATACTATTACTTGGAAATCATCAAATACGATGTTGCAGATTATCTAGTTTGTTGTGTGGAGTGCCAGCTGCACAAACCACATAAGAATACAACTGGATACTGACTGGTCCGCCCTGGATTTGCTTGGCACATGGTATCCATCGATGTGATGGGACCGCTGATGATGAGCACAGGGGGAGTCAAGTACATTATAGTTGCCATAGATCATCTGATGAGATGGTTGAGATGAAGGCCCTAACGAAAGTAGATGCTACCAGTACTGTGAGGTTCACACTGGAGCAAGTAGTATACTGGCATGGATGTCTTCAGGTCCTGCTTAATGACAATGGGACCAACTTCACATCTCATGTGATCCTGAGATTGAATGAGATTATGGGGATCAGAGGAGTCATGTCAATACCTTACCAGCCAGAGATGAAAATACTGGTAGAATGAGTGAATTGAATGCAGGCTATGATGCTGAGGAAGCTGGTCACAGGAAGAACTTCCGTGTGGGGAATGTACCTGAGCTTAGTGACGTTTGCCTACAATATAGTCATCATATGGTGACGGGAAAGATGCCATTTGAGTTATTATATGGAAGAAAGACCTTGTTGCCACCAATTTTATATTTGGTGGTGGAACCTATGTCAGGGATGAGTACTGAGCAATATTTGAACTGACTGATGAGTATCCTGTTAATATGCAATTGCAAGCATTTGATACAACATTGAAGGAAAGGATATGAGCGAAATTGATGGATGATAAAAACTGACTGGCCTTAGCAGAATATCAAATAGGGGAAAGAGTCGCCTATTGTGATATGCATGGTTTTGGAAGAAGAAACAAACTAGATGTGTTGTTGCGGTCCATTTGAAGTGTTCGCCAAGACATTGACTGATTCCTACTTCATCAAGAATCTCTTGGATGGAAGAGTTGTGAATCAATTCCATGCTAAGTATCTAAAGAGATGGACCAATGAAAATAATAAAAGAGTTCCCAAAAGACTGATGAACCATTAAGTTGGTCATGTCCTGATGAGTAGATCAAGTCCGAAAAAAAAACCTCTGAACCAATCTAGATGGTTAAGTATAAAGAAAGGACCTCTGAGCCATGGAAAACTGGTAGGTTTAAGTACCCAGGACCCAGTTTGGGGGAAAAGATGGACCGCTGAACCAAAACAAGGTCAAGTCTCATAGTAAAAAAGAAGAAAAAATTGATAAAAGATACTGAGGGAAAATTATTACAAACTGCATAGATAAAAAAAGCTGATATATTTATAATTTTTATTTTTTTATTGATCATCCTTGGTATGGGGATGATTCCACCTATGTCACCTCTTGGGGGAGGGAGGATGAATTGCAGTAGGAATAAACAGCCCATCAAAATTGATATGCAATTGGATGCTAGTGAGGGTGAGACCTACACAAAACCACATTTGTTGAGCAGACGCCGACCCTGAGAAAAAGTGACTGAGGGAAGGGAAATTAAGATGTTGGAGGAAGCCAATTGCAAAATTCTGGAGCAGGGAGGAAAGCAGCAGTATAAAAAGAGGCAATTGGTGAATAACACTGAGAAATCCTGATATGGCACTGGAGCCAGAAGATTAGTCCTGAGCGCCTGCTGATGGGCTTCATCAAGGACACCAGACATATGGGCCAGCAACAAAGAAGGGATGCTTGATGGGAATTTTCAAATCATGCCCCCTATCAACGCCATCAGTGGAAGATACCAATGGAGAGCTCCGGAGAAGAGATAGTTGTGCAGAGAGCAGATTGCATCCTGCAAGTGGTGACTATGGGCTTCACAGAAGCTAAAGCTGAACAAATGGTGGAAACCAGGTGAGGCTGGAAGCTTTGTGGACCAACTTTGAAGAACTTGGACAGCAAAGTGAAGAGCATAAGCAGCAGTATCCCAATGCAGAAGGTTATCAAGATCAGAGGGATTAAGCGCTAAAGTCAAAGCCTTGGTGACTTGGGCCTGGAGTTCAGCATAGGGGAGCTCGAAGTGAATACTGTTACCAATGGTGAGCTTGGTAAGCCAGAACAGCAGGTTTGTAATATTGTCCAAGTCAGAAGAGAAACTCAGGAAGCAGGTCTGATCCAGCAATAAACAAGCGATCAAGAGCAAATGGCATAATCTCTGGAGCATCTACAACAATGGTTGGTGCATCAGCCAAAGGAGCCAAATCCAGGAGAGTTTCAAAGTCCAACTCTGGAATTGAAAGCAGAGGAAGAATCAGCTGAGAGTTGTTTAAAATGATTGCAAGCCTGGTTTTGGAGGGATTAGTTACCATTTTCAGTAATTTGACAGAAGGACTAGCCGCTGGTGCCAGACTAGGCGTATGAGTCCTGGAAGGATCATAGAAGAGGTTCCTCCGAGCATCTTGACTCATCTGGTAGAAGAGTTGGAGGTCTTGATCAGACAAACTATTCAGAAGCTGCTGGTATCGCAACTCAGAATTCAACATATGAGCTGGACAAGAGGGGGATGTCAGACTTACATGTAAGTTGACATTATGCACTTTATAATCCATTAAGCTCCAATTTCTGAGAAATTAATCTCAAAATTAGTGAGATAAGCTCTCCAAGGGAAGAATTAAGAATGACTTATGCCAAGAGGTTATGAGAGAAATAACAAGGGCGAATAAAAATAAGTATTCTTAATTGAGCCGCAAAATGAACATTGATGGCAAGAGCCTCCTGTCTAGGATGAGGAGAAAATCAGGAAATCAAGGATGCCAGACCAAGAATCCTGTATATGACAGCGGATCATATGCCCTGATGGGGGAAAACCAGATCCTAGGACTAATATCATAATGAGTAAATTGATCAGCCCAGAACAACAGTAGATTGTGGGGACTATGCTCTGAGAAGGTGGTACTGAGGAGGAAGAGGAAGAGCACTGTATGCTGAAGGTCATCCTGAGCAGCATTAAGTATTGATATATGTACTCCACTTGAACCAATGAAGTATTTGACCAAGTGTCCAAAGTGGTGTTCTCATGTCTCAGTCCTTTTCTTGATGGAAATCTAGGCAAGAGGGGGGATGTGTTAGAATTTTTGCCCATATTCCTAGCCTGCTAGATTACCAGGAATCGCCAGGGGAAAATTCCCTAAGGCAAAGTGCATTGAAATCAGTTGGCCCAAGTTTTGGAGTACTTACGTTTGGGGGGTTTTGGGATATTCGCCTGGTTGTATACATTGAAGATTTACTGGATGAATACATAATATCTCATCGGGAAGAGTTTCTGAAAAAATAGGGGCATCTGATAGTGATTAACTATCAGGTGTACCAATTAGATTGGTCAGATTTCATCACCAACTGATTGGAGATGAATAGCAAGTTGCGAGGCGAGTGATGCCGCCTGCAACTAGAAAAAGATCAGTTGGTGCATGACCTGCCTTAATGGGTAATAAGTCCCATTACCTAAGCAGGTCGCTAGCCAAATATGGTTGGTTTTCTTGGATTGAGAGGAAAATGTTAGGGACACGTTTTCCAACTCTTTCAGTTTTAGGTCTTGAGGATGTCCAATTATGGAATCTTAGCCAGTATGGGGAAGACCATCGCTGCTGAGATGAGGATGGGTATTAAATGGCAATGGCTGCCGTTTCATCAAAGAGGTGTCAACTGAGGGTTAGATGACCAAATCTCAACTATAAATTCCCTAGGGTACACTATAATAAAAAAGAAATAATTATGAGAACATAGTTATATAGTTCTAAGTTATTCATTTGAGATATAGTTTAAAGAGTAAGCTATCATCAGCTTCCATTGTGCTGTTCTGTCTCAAGGATATTATTGCTGTGTGCAATAATTGGAAGACTTTTAGAGAAAAGAGTAAAGATCTGAGAGGGAATCTAGAGAATAAGGAGTTACAATTGAGGATAGCTGCCTACTGTGTGTTGGACTGAAGAGACTGTCACCAGGGTATCTTAGCAAAGATCAGGATGGACAGATCAAGGGAACGAATCCCTACAAGTATGACATCACAAGTATTTAATTGGGAATACTGGCCAAGCGTTGGGCCGAAGTATAATAATTCATACTCAACTACAGAAAATAGTCATCATACTATCATTAAATGATAATATACTATACAACGTGATGAGTGCACAATGAAACTGAACCTGTGTAGTAAAAAAGGTTACTAGGGTTGTTGCCAATAATAACCTGATCTAGTAAATTTTCACAGCACATGACTGAGTAGCATGGGGCAGTGAAAATGACTTAGAAATGGCTTAAGAAACAATGCTTTTGGGATCAGATGATCAAGACCATCCAGGAAGTTCAAGAGGCAAGTTTTACTTGCCATACAAAAGATTTTGCTATCACTTCAGTACCAATATTCATTTGTGACTCCGCCAAGTCCATTTAATGTTTTCAGCATAGATGTAGTGGGACTTTTGCTCACCAGTTTACATGGGAACAATTATATCATATTAGCTGTGAATCATTTGAACAAATGAGTTAAAGCAATTTCTGTTTCAGCTGCCACCACAAAAGCCACGAGCATATTTCTTATCTAAACCGTTTTCAATCAGCATGGATGCCCACAAACTTTACTTTTAGACAATGGGCTAAACTTCGCCTTACAGGTATTCCAAGAACTAACTTTTGTTTTGGGACCAACTTAAGTTTCACCATCCCCTGTAATCCCTCATCCAATGGGGCGGTGGAACGTTCTAACAAGGCACTTGTATCTATCATACAGAATATAGCCGCCTCTGACCATACATGCTAAAACCACTATCTACTCAGCGCTTTGCTTGCTTACTGGATAATTTACCATTGAACAATCAGAATACCCTTTTGAAGCTTTATATGGGCGTACACCTTGGCTGCCAAATAGCGTTCATCATATACTCAATTCCTCCATGCCTTAGAGCTTTAATATGACAATGACGGTCTTAGATGATGAGATTATCTAGCTTTAAGCCCTTGCCACTCAGGAAATTGTCACCACCACAGAAAAGGAGATATCCCAATTCATTGTCAGCTAGCCCTCCTTACCAACTTTCCAGGTAGGCAACTCAATCCTCTTCTATCACCATTGACGAGGAGGTCAACAGAACTAGCTTAATATTTTTTGGTCTGGACCCTACTGGGTCATTCATAAGGTGAACTCTAAAAGCTTCATTGATGTTGTCACTCTAGGGAAAGTGGTAAACCAAGTCTATGGACAATTCCTACAGCCCTATATTCCCCTCTGATAGGACCTTGAGGGGTGTGTTTTTGGGATTTGAGATAACAAGCGAGTTGATATCCCTTCACCTGAATCAAGCCCCAATAAGTCAACTCTCAAGCTCTTAAAATCAAAAATCGTCTTTGAAAGCATCAATGGGAAATTCAATCAGGAAGAATCAAGTGAATGAAAATTGATGGAAAATGCCTTCAGGAATTGCACCTCTTCTTTACAAATCTTAAAAGGTGAAACTTCTAACAATGCAGTCATGAGGATGACGTCAGCAAAGAACAATGAAGGAGTCAACTTGGCATTTGATCCAGAAGGATGTAGAAGATCCTGATTATATGGGGCAATGGAGGTCCTCTCAGCATCATGTCTTCATATGCAATATAAATATTGAAACTTTTTAATCAGTAAATTAGTCTATTTGACCCATATTTTCATCTCCATTGACCTTTACGCTAAGTTTACAGCTTTGAGACTCATTTTGAACCTTGACTAAATTATAGAGAACTGTTAAGCTGACACTATTATTATATATATCTTCTTATTGATTTGATCAATATATAAGACAAAGCGTTGATCATAATACTTTTGGAAACTATTATTTTGACTATGATAAAAATATGCTTTTATATACTTGATATAGATGAAGAAGTTATTTTTCTGTCATATTATATCTAGAGATCTAAAATATTTGCATAACACATTTTTGTTTTTTATTTGCAGATGACATAGATGTAATATGCAAACTTTGTCATATAATATTTACAGATTAATTTATTAATCTTTTGACTTATATGTCCTTATTATACACCTAATACATGGTTATATATATAAATTACTCAATTTTCACATGCAAGCCAATAAAAACCTATAACCTTAATAACTTTACACGCTTTTAGTAATCATTATCAGTATAAAGGACAAACTGTCTTCTATTTTTAGAAATCTCACTTTAATTATACTTCATATGAAATTTTTTTCGACATTATCAAAACTAAAATTATCTTATGTTTATTACAATCATTGTTGCACATAGACATCAAGTTTAATATATGAATCATTTTTACTGATAAAGAAAACAATGTTATATGAAAAGTTTACTAACATATTTTTATATGAGATTAAGGGATTTAAGGTAGCTTGCATGTACTCAGTCAACCAAATGAAAATTTTTATATTATAAAATGTACTAAGCTCATTTTATTTGGCAGGAAAATGAAGTTTTTATTTGATAAATTTTGACAAACACTTTAATGTATATGCAGGTGATAAAGCAAGAATATCAGTATAATTTATAATAGCTATCCCAGCTAATGACTTTTCCAATTTCTCAGCCAAATTGTATTTGTATTAAGCCTTGATATCATTTTTAGACAAAAAATATACTAGCTTATTAACAGAGTTTTTTAAAACAAAAGATTTTGACTTATGATATTATAAAACATCTATCTTTATATATGGACACAAATAAGGACTTTCCAGGAAACTAATTTCAGGGTTATATTTACAACTGTGTGAAAAAAGAGACTACATATATTTCTAGTGAGTAAATATTAAATAAAGCTATAATATATCCTACTAATTTAAATGGCAATGCCATTATTTCAATAATAAGGTAGTAACTTATATTTAGTCTAAAGAAAACCATTAGATAGTTTTAAACTACACCATAAATCTATATGCGTCCATTATGTTTTATATTCCATTCAAGCCTGAATCTACTTGTAATAAGAACTATACTTATATGTGGCAAAGTATGCTCAGATGACAATATGACCTTATTTCAGATCTGTCATGTGCAAGTTTTGACTGGGTTCCAGTATTTTTTTGAGTGGAATAACCTTTTCAATTATCAGCTTATAGTAAGACAGTTGATAGTACAAGATACTAAATTCTTCTATTCAATAATAAAAGCTTGGTAAAAGTACACAAACTTCAAAAGATTAGAAGCATAATTTTCATACCTGAAACATATGGTTACTTTAATTTCTGATGTCAAATTTTTATCACAGAATTTTTTTTGGCCTTTGATAGATTCAGTATGATCATTTGCCTAACATAATTAACTCAATTCCTTCATCTAAACGTTTTTAATCCTTTAGAAACTAAATTTTATCAAAGAATATTTTGTAGCATGATTGTTTATTTTAGTTTGATAAACACATTATCATGGCATTAAAAAGTTAAGACAACCTATAAATCTTATAGCCTGTAGGGAAAATGAGGATTTGAGGACATATGAGTTTGCAAATTTCTATCTTCTTATCTTTCACTTTATAGTATAGATCTAAAAAATGTTAAGCATCCCACCATGCCAATCATCAAGTCTGAGCTTAAAACTGTATTTATAAGAAAGTATATATATATTATGACACATTAAAATAAATTATAACTCAACCAATAGTTTGATAATTTTATCACAAACTTTAATGAACTGTTTGTACATAAAATATCTTAAAGACAGGGTAGCTTAGGATTTTTATGTTTTATGATAATCATAATCTAAGTTTCCATCAGATGAATCTCAGGTAAATTTAAAGGGGTGAAGCAAAGCCCCACTATATGCCACTTTGCAATTCTTTTGATGCATACTCCTTCAAAAATTACTCATTTACCCTCCACTAAACTTTACATGTTCAGTATCTACTTATTCAGGGGTGAATATTTTAATTTTTGTGAAAATTAGTTAAATCTAGTTAGTAAATGTTTTTATTTTTGCTATACTACAACCCTTTAAAATGATAGTTTATAAAGATTGGAACTACTCATCCAATCTCCACCAAACTATATATGTACATTATGTACATATCCTGGGGTACACATTTTTATATTTAAAGTTCAAAAAGATATTTTTAACATATATAATGAGACAAATGAGAGATTAACAACGATCTTTCCAAGAAACTATTAATAGGATCTCAAATGGAAGTATTAATGAGCTTAGTTATCAACTGTTATCTTCTCAATTTTTTGTTAATAATACTTAGGATTATTTTTATAAAAAGAAGTGTGCATAATGGCAAAAATACTGATAACAAAAAAAATAATTATAAAAAGTTGCATTAGAATTAACAACCAATTTCCTTAAAAAAGCTATGCATAACTTCTTAAAAGCCCTTGCTGCATCTTCTGATGAGGCCAAGGATTTTCATCTGAATTACGTCTATGTAAAGGAGCCAGAATATTTCAAGATGAAATCTTTGGGTGGCCAAGGGTCTCACAAATGGATCAGTTAGCACTATTACTGATATAATCTATACCCTTCTATTGAATATGAGGCTTATAGTGAAAATATGTTATTATGCATTCTTGTTCTGTTTGAAATATATACAGGTCTGCCTATTTATGAAAGAACAGTACCTATTGTGGCTATCACATCTTTGAGTTTTAAAAAGCCATGAGGGGCTCCTAGTGCAGGCAACCATTGTGGGATGAAGGACTGGGTATTGCCCCCACCACATCAGGGCTATACAAACCTAAGCACTACCAAATGTGGGCCAAACTGCAATTGGGAGTAGCTCACACTACCCCCTAAACTGAATATGTGCGCCATGTTTAAGCATTTTGAAGCTCGTTTCACCAGTCAGGACAGGCAATATGCCTCTCATCCCCCTTGAAGATGATAGGACCCAATGTTTACCTGGTTTAAGGCCCCTGAGGGGGAGAAGCTGAAGCCTCCCCTTTGTCACCTGCTTTTTTAGCGGAGTTGTGTTCTCTGGCCCCTTTTTGTCTAGAAAGCCTTGGATTCCTTTTAGATCAAATGCAATTTTCTTGCATGATCACTTTTGCCACCAGATGTTCATGCCAACCGTACTGGTAGATAGCAAAGCTTCAGGCCAACTTAGCAAACCGCATTATATATTGTAGGCAGGTGCATTAAAGCACAGCCAACCAGGATTGCCCTTCCCTTGACCTGATGTCCACACCATGCAACCCCAGCTTGTGTGGAGGCCATTTGACAGGCGCCATGACCAACTCATACCCCCTTCCTGCCCATATTCTCCCCTCAGGGAGTGGTAGAAACCTGCAAGAACAGGTTGGCACAGTCATCACTACCATCCCACACCTCTTTCAGGCCACTACAGGACCCAACCAACATGCCTCTCTGGGTTCTTGTGTTAGCTACTCACCCATGTTTCCACGGGCTTTCCTCAGCTGCACCACAAGGTGACCCCAGATTACACTAACTAGCTAACCAGCTATTACATCTTCATTTAAATGGCGTGTAATTAGTTGTACACGTAAGCAGTTTCCTGCCATGCTTGGATATGCAATCAGGATTCACAGATCTCAATAGATAACTCTGGATGGAGTAATTGTCAACATTGTTGACAATGAATTCCAAGTTGGTAGAACTTTTGTCAAATTATTAAAAAAACTTTTAAGTGTAATTCTATTTTAACCAACATTTAACTTTACTTGTTTTTTTAAAAAAAGATTATTAGTAGTTATTCAGTGAATGTATTTCAAAATGAGATACAGAGACTGTGGAATATATGTGATATAAAATAGGCACTATATATAAAAAATATATGCCATTTTAACAAGATGCTACATTGATTTACTGCATATTCCTAAATTATTATATTGATATTATATTATTTAATTTTTAGTCAATATTGTATACTATGTTCAAATGTCTTAATTTATTTGTTACATGCTATATGTAAGTACTTTGTTATAGAATATAGTGGATAACAGATCATTTTCATCAGTTTGTATTCTTATTATTGAACATATTTCCCAGAGATTTTCTCAAGATATGAAAACATTATTTTTTATTTTTAATGGAAATACTCTTCCTTTTTTTAGAACTTCACCCTTTTTTGTCTGCACTCAGAGATATCTAAAGATATTTAGATTCAAAATTTTGGAAATTTTAGCTTTTGATTTACTCAGCAATGCTGGATTGATCAGTTTCTTATGCTTAAACTAGTAAAGTTTTTGACTCATCCAGTTATGTTTGATTATTGGGGTAGCAATAATATCATAACCAGTTTGGATTCTCTAATCTGCCAAGTCGGCCATCTCTATTAACTTACCAATTTACAATATAATATATATCAAGTTAAAATGGGTCAAAAATGCTATAACAGATTTAAACCTGTTTTGGCTAGGAAGAACTTTGTTTACTCCATCCCCTCTTATCATTATTAAATTAATGATATGGAGTTTTCTAAACAAAAACAATATAAATTCTATTTAGTATGTATATAGTTTTGGTTTTGAATTTTATTATCAAATTGTGTTGTTGGCTACTAAAGAAACCCCTAGACCGCGGTACTTATCCTCTACAAATCTATTAAAGGGGCTGTGAGCTCAAAGGAACCCAAAGGTGACTAAGGTCAGTTCAGGCATTCATGTCCTGCACCTTGACCTTTTAGTTGGACACAAACTGAGATACCAATAAGGTTATTATGCCAGTAAGAGCATGCTACTAAGAACCACATATTTTACAAATGCTTGGCTGGGATTGCTGCAGCGCGACACCTTAGATAATACTATGAGTTTATCAAAATTTCAGAATAGGGTCACTGAGGGCAGTTGTTCTTCAAAAGCGTACCAGGATGGATAGGGTAATTTTTACCGCTGAGGTAAGATAGGTGGGAGAGCTGGAAAGCCTAATAAAAGATGCCAGCGAACTGAATTAAGATAATAACAGGTGTCAAGGGACTTATTGTAATCAACTGTTTAGTTGATATGCTAACTTCCATGGCAGAGATGCTGAGAAGGCTCTAAAACCATATAAAGAGTAAAATCAAAGTTAAGGGTAAAAACAGATTTTTATTAAGCTAAATGGATTAAATATTTATAGGTTGCAACTTCACCTTAGTTTGTTACTGGTAGTGATGCCCTCCACCAGCAATATCTTCTGCACCCTGAATTTGGTCAGATGAGGGATAAATATCAGGCTTTCCTTTGATAGTTTTTCTAGGATACAAGGGATACAAGGGATATTGCTCCACTGAAATCAGTTGATTTTTGGTTGGCATTTTAGAGCTAGGGAATTTGGATCAATCAAAGGATGAACTGAATCAAACCAATTTATTGTCAGTCAGATCCTAACAATGCCCCCTCAAGATCTTGCAAAGGAGGATGATATTTGTGCAGAAAACAGCTATGCACACAATTGACAACCATATTAGTGCCAATGGCAGGTATAGAGTATTCATGTCTCCTTCTATAATATCCAAATAAGGGCCAGACCAGGTAATGACAAGGTTATGACTTCTACCCCTGGGACAATGATGGTATTTATAAGACTAGATCTCCAAAAAATACTTGGGAAGAGCAGGTCGTTGCTAATTAGCTTGTAATCCTTCTCAAAAGGTAGTACTTTTTAAAGTTTCAGTAGCCATAGACTGGAGCCATATGATTTTATCAATTAGCTGTAGCATGGTTAACTCTACATTGTTTGCGTTAGCTTATTCAATGATAGGGCGGATGATAGACAGCAACAGCGTTCATGATCATATAAAGGTTTTAAATGGAGACATTTTAATTATTCTGTGGTATCTCACTCAATAGGCTAATAAGATGATAGGGAGAAAATCGTGATAATGCACTGGGTCAGCTGTAGCTAACTTTTGTAGAATAAAAATTAAAGTGCCATTAACACGTTTAACAGTGCCATTGGTGTCTGGATATATGGCGTCAGAAAAAGGTGCTTTATGCCTAGAAGGGAAGCCAATTCATAAACAACGGAAGAGATAAAATTTGTGCCATCTATCTGACAAGAGTGCACATGGGCAACCATGTCTGGAGGATACTTGTCCATACAAAAAAAGAGCTGTAGCTCTCACAGTGGCATTAGGCACAGAATTGGCCTTTACCCATTTGGTTAGGTAATTGATGGCAAAAATAATATAGCGATTGCCATAGACAGCTACAGGCAACGTTCCTTTGGTGTCAATACTAATGGTATCAAATGTAGTCCCAGGAGCTACAAGCTCAAATTTAAAGCTCAGATTAGATTTTTCTGAGAGCAGTAGGTTAAGTAAGTTCCTAAGAACTCATGAATGGACTCAGCCATATTCTCACAGTAGTATCTTACTTTTAACTACTCAAGGGTTTTTAATAGCCCCATGCCCAAGGCTTTTATGAGCTTCTGTGGGAGTTCTTGTGTAAAGCAAAGGTTAAAGATAAGATAGGAAGGAGGCACCAACCTGCTTGACTAAAGTCCAATCTACAAATCGAGTGTTAGCATCCATCTTCTTTAGCCAGGCTTGGACATCCAGTGAAACTTGATCCCATAATCTAGGGTGAGGGAGAATATCATAAAACTGATCCTCCTCTGGGATAGTTATATGTAAGCTAGGGAGGCGAGACAGTCCATCCACATTTTTGTGGACAGCTCCAGCTCAGCAAATTATAGAAAAATCATAATTTTGTAGCCTGAGGGCCCAGCGAGCCAACCTCCTATTAGGATCCTTCATTTAAAACAGCCAGCAAAGAGAAGCATAATTGGTAGCAATTATTAAAAATGCTATTATACAGATAGGGGCAGAAGTGTCTTATAGCTAGAAAAACCACAAGGCATTTGCACTCAATTATGGAGTAATTCCATTAAGCCCAGGTCAACGTCTTGATAAAATGAACGGCAGAATGGTAAGCCTGGTCAGCATGTAACTGAGATAGGATGACGCCCACAGCGGTATCACTGGTGTCAATAAAAAGAACAAAAAGTGATGAAAGTTAG
Organism: Massospora cicadina; assembly: GCA_022478985.1. Lineage (NCBI taxonomy): Eukaryota > Fungi > Entomophthoromycota > Entomophthoromycetes > Entomophthorales > Entomophthoraceae > Massospora > Massospora cicadina. Next base: position 38,892 of record JAKSZP010000177.1, read on the forward strand.
GATGTATTAAAATGGGGTCAGAAAGTAAGGTGGTGCACAAGAAGTTAAAATATTGCTGCTATTTGAGACCCCAGAAGAAGAGCACATTTTTGTGAAGGAGCTCAACTAAAGGTTTTTCAAGGTCAACAAAGTGGGGTATAAACTGGTGATAATATCCCACCATAGCAAGAAAGGCTTGCATATCATGCAAATTCTTAGGAGAGGTCATGCGTTCAAGGCGAAAACTTGTCTGGAATGAAGAGGATATCTTGCCGCGTCACCTTATACCTAAAAGCTCCATCTCTCATTCAAAGAATTTACATTTAGATGGGTTTGATTTCAAAAAAACTTCACATAACCGCTGAAATACCTAATGAAGATGATTAAGAAGAGGTGGCAAAGTTCTAGAAAAAACGGTGATGTCATCAAGGAAAACTAGCATGCATATAAGTTTAAGATCCCCAAACAAGTGGTCCATAGCCTGCTGGAAAAGTGACAGGGACATTACATAACTCCATGCGGCATTCAGGTGTTCTAAAAACCCCTTCATTATAAATTAGAGCACAATTTGCGCTGTCAGACATTTGCCTATACAGCTGAAAAAGAAGAATGCTTTAGGTTAATCTCAACTGAAGAAAAAAGGAAATGTCAGCCATTTGTGATTATCCAAGGATTTTAAGAGTGAATCCCACAATGATAAAACCAAAGCTATCATAAATATAGGCCAAAAGTCCCTGGTTGACTCTCAGTGGAACCCCGTTAATTGGGGTAACATGAGCTCAAAACCTCTATGGGAACCAAACATAAAATTGAATGGTCGGATTACTCTGACCACACAATAGACTTTGGGGTTACCATCAGAAGGCACTCCCCTGACCCCAATGAAGTCCTCCAACGCACATGCATGGGACCCCCAAGGTCAATCTTCCAGTAGCCACTGGTCAGGCCATTGCGGAAAAATGCTGAAAGACTTCCAAAGATCATAAAGAGTCATTGATGTGGGGTAAAGGGTAGCTGTCCTTGCAATTGATAGAGTTCAGTCGTTGGTAAATCATACATTATGGTGGATTCCATATTTTTAATTATTAGGAGAGGAGAGAAACAGGGGCTAAGCGAGTGTGGAGGAGGACAACATCAAGTAATTGTTTTAATTTAAGAGTGACTCAGGATTCCTCAGTTTTTTTTTATTTTTGATAAAGACAAGAGTGGAAGAGGGCAGAGTCCCCAGTATCACTTGGCGTTGTACTCACTTCATGTGGCCATAATTGTGGAGGCCAGAAGAGAAAATATCAGAATACTCTTTAATTGGAGCTTTGGCAGCCACTTTTTGTTTGCCAGATAAATTGGATCCAATTTGAACAGGCACCGCAGCAACAACAATTGGCTCCTCTAATCCAAAGTTGCGGAGGGTCCTAACACCTTAGACCCTCATTAATTCAGCTTAAGGCAAAAGTTGAACATAAGCAATAGGGTAAATTTGGTTTAATTAGTTTAAGGAACAAGTAAAATTGGCCAAAAGGACAGTGACGGTGCCTTGATAGGCTGGGTCTAAGACCCCTGGAAATGGGAGAACTCTAAATAAAGAAGGTTAAATAAACCAGAAATTTTGAACAAGTGATCAGGTAGGAGGACCAAATGAATTCCGGTGCCCACTAATACCTGAGCCTGAGGAGGTATAATGATGAAGTATTGGGGATATAAAGACATCTCCTCCTCAGCCTCAACCATAGAAGGGAACAACTTAACTTTGGGCCCTAAAATGTGATATTCTAAGTGGTTGAAAAAGGTAGGAAATTCATGCAGGCACATTCTCAGTTCCCATTTCCCTTTTTCTTAGGTGAGTTATTCAAAATCAAGGGAACTTGGTATCCAAGTATGAAATAAATTTATCCTTAAAATTAAGAATTGCTTCATTCTCCATAAGGAATTTGATGCCTAATAAGATGTCATAGCTATTATTATCTAAGCTACAGCAGTGATGGAGAGCCGTAGGCCACCAAATCTAGGGGCAAGTGAGATTAGGCACCTATATTGCTGGTATAAGAAGTACTAGCCGTTAAAGACCCCAAAAAGTGGTTAAGGTCAAGCTGAATTATTTTCCCTATTATTTCAGAAGAGTTAATATTAATAGGGGAACCAGAGTTGACAATAGTGAGAACCTTCACTTTGTGGACTACCTCTAAGATATAGGTTACAGTTGCTCCCCACTGAGATAAGATAGAATATATAGCCATAAGGGCAGACTTAGGAAGAATATAAGAGAAAATATCACTGAGATTATTTTCAACTAAAAGATCAACAGGTTTTCCTTTTGAGCGCACTAGAACTAGTAAGGTCAGTGGAAAAAGTACAGATGGATTGGTCATGAGGCACAGTGGAGTTGTCAGCATAGGGAGCCTCTCACCCTATGCTGACCCCTCTTTCACATTTTTGTCAGTCATTTTTGTTCAACAATGTTGAATAGAATGGTTGCGACGTCCACAATAGGTGCAATTAGGTCAAGCGCAATTCTATCCAGGCTTGTTCCATTAACCACATGAATGCAAGTATGGGAGGCTGACATGGAAGTGGGAGATGCAGAGCTTACAGAGGCAGGAATTTTGAGGAGTTCCTCCTTGATATCTAAAATAGAGTAAAGTTTTGTTTCACCAAGGTCATGTTCAGATGAAGTTTTGAATAAATTATAAATCGGGTAAGATAGCTAATAGTTTCATCATCAAGGATAAGTAAATTTTAGTCACCATATTTTAAGCTTCAGAGTAGAAACAATTAGTGAACTTGGAGGGGATTCTCTGCATTTTAGCGCCATACTCATAAACGCTTATTTCTGTTTTACCAAGGTAAGATCGTTAATGAATTCCTTAATAAGCGCGGCTTTAACTTTAGAATAAGGACTGCACTGCATCAGGTAGGGTACCATTATTTCTTTAGCGGATCAACTAAAGCAAGAGGGTAAGTATTTAATTTTTTGATGATCAGGAGCTTCCTCCATCGCGCTTTCATATATATAGAAAAAGAGGCAATAATACCCTCTCCATTGGTAAACTTGTCTTGAAAAGAAGCTTTTAGAAGTATTCTCCAGAGCTTAAATAACGTTAACACTCACTGATCTAGTGCAATTAATTTCTGATAATTCAGAGTCAGAGAGAGGCACGAAAAATCTGTGTTGATCAGCTTGCTGATGAAAACTGTTCAAATCATCTTGAGGAGCACCAAATCGGGCAATCAGAAAATCTATAGAAGCTTTTAATTTGGAGTTCACTTTATGATGACTTCATCTCAACATGTTGGTTTTGGATTAGAATTTGGAGCTTCAAGTTATCTTGCTTCAATATGCTAATTTAATTTTTATGGAGGTTTGGTCTGAGGCGATGGAATTGTAAAGGTGACAGGCTTTGTCCAACCATTTTTTATATCATCAAAGGTATGGTTCTGGCAATAAGATCTCCGGTGCAGTGTAACCAGCAGCTTCAAGTGATACCATTGACATCTTGTTTCAGAGTGCAAACACGTTTGCTTAACAAAGGATCCTCCAAGTGGGAAAGTAAATGCACTGTTGGCCCAGAAGGTCCATGAGGCCCAGGAGGCCCAGGTTGTCTAGGTAAACCAGGTTGTCTGGGAGGACCAGAAGGACCTGTCAGACCAGGGTGCACATAAGCAGGTGGCCCGGGAGGCCCTTTATTCTCATAACTACCAGGGGAACCATCACTCCTTCAGGTTCAACTGATCCCCTTTTCCCAAGGAGTCCTGGTTCACCTGGAGTTTCTTGTAACACTGGGGCCTCAACCAATTGTTGGAGTACCGCCTCAAATTGAGTTATTTTCCCTGAAGTTTGCTCAATAAGTGTTAGCCCAAAAGGTTGGTGAGTGATTGTTGTAAATTCTCTCAATAATTGTGGTAAATTCAGTAAATTGGGAAGCAACTTACTCACAAAGAAGCCTAGCAATTCTCACGTCCAGTTGAGTGAGTTGATTCAGAATAAAGTCAATTTAGTTGTGGTTTTAAGAATTTCTTAAGGATTATCTCGTACCACAGAGGAAGCTAAGTTATAAAAATTAGGAGATAAGAGTGCAGTTCTTGAGACAAAGTAAACTGTTTCAGGATTTCTTGATGGTATATTCTTATCCTTTGAACTAAATAATAAATGACAGGGAGCACAAACTGGCTTAAATAGCGTTCAGTGCGAGATAAACCCACCTCAGAGCTGGGTAAGGTGACAGGTTCATATAAATCGCACATATTAGCAGTAACAGTGGATCCTTGGTTTTGATGGGAGCGATCTTATGGGAAAGAGCACCTAATAAGAAATGATTAATAGTATTTGCAACATATGCAGGATGAGACTGATAATTTTGGTTTTTAAGAGTAGGAATGGAATTATTGTAGGTAGTGTGGAATTGACTTGTTTAAATTCATCATTTTCAGGGTTGTGGCTTCCTTTGGTATTCACCCAATGAGTCACGCTTGATATTTCAGTAAGAGGCTAAGGGGGGTCTAAATTGTATCCATCCACTGTGAATATATTTACTCACCAGATAACTCAAGAGAGCACCTGGCAGAAAGCACTAGTTTATTGTCAGGATAGGGTTGCTGAGGGCAGTCATTCCTCTAAATCGTACCAGTATGGATAGGGTAATCTGTCCCGCTGAGGTAAGATAGGCAGGAAGCCAAAAAACCTAACAAAAGGACTCAGTGAACTGAATTAAGATTTTCAATAGGTATTAAAGGACTTATTGTAATCAACTGGTAAAATGTTATGCCAACATTAGGGCAGAGCTGCTGAGAAGGCTCTAAAACCAAATAAAGAGTAAAATTGAACTTGGAGATAAGAACGTATAAAATTAAGCTAAAAGGAGCAAATATTTGGTTGCGACTTCATCCTAGTTTATTCAGGGTAGCGATGCCCTCCATTGGTAAGACCTTCTGTACCCTGAAATTGGTCAAGTGAGGGATCAATGACAGGCTTTCCTTTGATAACTTTTCTAGGCCACGAGTAATATTGCTCCAACAAAATTGGTTGATTTTTAGTTTTCATTTTAGAGATAGGAAAATTTTGGATCAATTGAAATATGACTAAATCAAAAATTCGTTGCCAGTCATATCTTAACACAATGTGTCACTGAGCAAGCACTCCAGATTTCTGCAACAGATGTCTAGAGTTTGGGCATAGCTGAGGCAGCTAACCACACCTCAACTTGGTGAGATATGACTCACAACTTGACTTGGATTTTCTATAATAAAGTTGGAACTTACCTACTTTGCCAATTGATTGAGGTGACTCTCTTTCAGAGTAGGTGACTATTTTGCTGAGTAGCAATAAAAGCACGTGTTAACATGAACATTTTTATGAAGAAACTTAAGTTCAGTTTAAATCAAAAGTGGTGTCATTAGCACTGGGTTTATCATAAATTTCAAGCATTGGGGTAATTGGTCATCATAAGGCAGTTGTCATGAAAACATGCTTAGAAATTGTAGTAGGACCAATGGGATAAAACAAGATATTAAAGATGCATAAAATTAAATATTCAGAATACCTGGTTTATTATAAAATTGAAATAAGCTTTTATACCTGATCAATTGAAATGTAGTCAAAGGGCAAAATGTTTTTAGTATCAAAGGGAATAAAAATAATAAGAAAATGAGATCTGAGGGTAAAACTAGGAAGAGAATATTCTTGATAAATCATCATACTTTAAACCTATGTGACACTTCAATATTCATTTTTATAAGATAAAATTGGAGGCGATTTTAAAAGTCAATTTGTTAAGATTCCATTAAAGGTATATAATTAATATTTTCCAAAGGACAAAATTTTAGCAAATTTGAAGGGACCCTATTAATTATGAGTTTGTTGACTTGGAATTGAGTAATTTGGTTATAAAACTTTAGGACCAGATCTCACACTGCAATTTCTTAATGATTTTGAGTTAATCATCATAATAAATTTTTCATCAGTCTATCCTGCTCTTAAGAAGCAGCATGAGCAGTTGTTTGGACTAGTTTGGTTAAAACTTTATTGAACTTTTGATAATGGGTTTGGGTTGATACTTGATTCCAAACAGGAGTTTTTAGGGTATTTTGGGTTGTAGTGTATATTTTGATACAATAGGTGTAAAACTTGAGGAACTACCTTTGTGGCTTAATTGGGAAAATTTCTATTTTTAAAACAGAAAGATAATGAACTGTTGGCCATCCATCTCATCATCCTTGGTGATCTACCCATGTTGTAAATGAGAGGTGGGTAACATTGTATCCCCTTAGAATCGCGCCTCTTCCTCCTCTGCTCACCACCCAAGAGTCAGTGAGAAATTTTTTTGAGGTGTGTCAAGAGGTGGCAGTAGTCAGACGCCATCTCCAAAGGAAAGGTAGCAGTGTTTGTCCCCAAGAGGTTCCCTCTGCTGGTTCAAGTTCCACCAGCAAAAAATTGTTAAATGGCAAAATTAAATCAATTGGTCACTCTTGAGCTCAAAAATTTCCATCCGCCCTTCCCCTCCATTTTTGTTAAAGAATAGCCAGTCCCAACAAGTATGGGATTAATAAGCCCCTTCCCTATTCAATGGGACTGGCTATATATGGCCTGGCCATGGGCGCAACCTGCTATCCACCAGAAGAGTTGTCATCGCCTCACTAAGCGCAATTGTGGCAGAAGAATATTCTCAGTAGCAAATTCAATACCAATCCTACCATGCAGGTTGGATCTGAGTTGGTATTGGCAATTATTCAGAATGTCCGTCCAATTATTGAGAAGTTGATATGATTGGATGATAAGCTATAATTCCAGCGGATCAAAAATTAGAGTTGAAGTGAGCCTTGAGACTGAGCAGAAAGTTAAATATAATATGAAGCAAATCAATCAAAAAATTGATAGTTTAGAAAATTAAGAAAATTCTACTGAAACCTTGAGATAGACAAAAACTCCTAAAGGGAACAAATAGGAGATTACTAAGCAGATGGTGGATTTAACTTGGAATACCAAGATAAAAGGTGAGTAGAAGAATGAAAGGGAGAGGTTTTTGTTAGTAGCCCGCAAATAAGTTCTGCATTTTATTGCATTATAATAAAAAGGGTCAATTGGGGCAATTGCTCCATATATTATATCTATCAGTTTCTATTAAGAGTTGATGATCTGCATATCATCCAATTTGGTTGCTCAGTGTCTAATACCCTGTGCAAACCAGCTTGGCAGAATCAACCCAATACATTGAGAAATTAACAGTGGTGCCCACTACAGGGGGCCACTGGTCAACTGTAGCTTATTGGCACTAGTGCATCATGGTGAGACCTCACTCATTATGCAAAACCTGATCAGATTTCACGCTTGATATGTCAAGGAAGCTAGGGAAGCATCCAACTATGAACTGGTACTTTTCACTGTGACAGAGCTGGGTGATGAAGATGCTATGATTGATTTGCAGTTAGGTACTTGTCCTGGGTCAGTGGCGGATCAACAAGGTTGCTCTACAAACGTGACCTCCCAGCAGCTGCGGGCATTATATAATGGCTTCTGTGGGGTACCAACTTTACAAAGACAAGGCAGGGGAGCATTCTCTGAGCTTATTCTACAACCAATGGGACCAAGAAACCTGCTACATGTTGTATATGCCCTATCTCAATGTGACTACCACAGGACTGTCTTGTCAACTTAGTACCCATGGAACTGAAGGTTATTTAGTTGCATACGGGCAGCCGTTGATCTGCCAGCTACTGCATGTGCTGGCCTGCCACAACATTGAGATTGGGAACATCATGCAGGTCGTTCAAGTGCAGCTGAATGATACTCACCTTCTACTCAACTGCCTTGATCACGCTTTTTATTGGAGGTTCAGGGGTTTCTGGTGCATGTGGACCACCGTGTCGTGGATATACGCCATCAGTTGGACGTTTTGGTTCCACAGTTGAATCAGGAGTTACCTCGAGTGATAGGGGAACTGTTGGATTGGCATGTCCTATTGGCAGAATTGATTTGGGATGTCACCACGTTGGGAAGTAACACCAAGCAGTTTATAATGGACCTGGCAGAATGGGCGGAAGCAATTGAAGCAGCGATAGCTCAGATTAGAGACAAGGTTGCCCTAATGGAGCAGCGGATAATGGATCATGTTGACTCTTTAGCAGCTGAATTTAGTCAACTTTGCATTAAGCGGAGTAACCAGTGGATGGCTGACCATATGCAGAGCTCTTTTTTGGCATCCACAGAATATTGCCAGTTGCTGAATCAGGTTACACAGTTGGAAAGTGTTAGTAAGGCAGATCAGAGATAAGCAACCACCCTTTTGTTCATTGAGATGGTAGAGTATGTGGATATGCGAGTGCACTTGGATACCATTAAATGGGCCAACAAGGAGCTGGTGCAAGAGTAAGCCGCCCTCATTAATTAAGTAGATGACGCCAACCAACAAGCGTGTGACACTGGATGGCAGCACGCAAGAATGCAAAGCACAGTGGAGGACGTTCTCTCATGGCTTCAGGCAATAGAGCATAGCTGAACTCCAAGCAAGAATTCTACCATGAATTGCAAAATCTTTACAAAGCGCTTCAACATTAGTTGCAAGACAGCCAATGTCAGTGCTACTCGGTTAAAGCTGAGCAAATAATCAATGAACATTTTGCTGAACAGCCTGGGACAGGAGGAAATGTGCAGCCAGTGGCAAGCTGGGAGATAAATTCTATGAATGGGCCAGCAAGTATCCCTTGGGGTTGCAGCAGTCTCTCTGCAACCCAACTTCTTCTGAGTCCACTTTGCCATATTCGCATCCATCCATGAAATCCTATGCTAGTTTACAAGGGATTATTTCCCTCAGTCATTCAGAACATAATTCAGCTGTTCCTCACGGCTGGAGCCTGGCATGAGGTGATTTTGTCTGGATCAAGAAGTTACCGCCCTTAGTTGTGATGGGAACATGCACAGATACTTAAACAATTCAAATTTGCTGTGGAAGGGGCCTCAGATTAGCGGAAAGTGAAACTGTTGCTGTCCGCTTTGGACAGGGAGAGCGCCAATCAGGTCACCTGTTACCTCCAAAATAGTTTCGTATCTTATCAAGAGGTAAAGGAGACTGTGCTCCATCTTTTTGGGGGCGCAACTAAGATGACGCAGTGCAAGGCCAAGTTTTCTGACCATACAGTTTCACAAGAATGAGTACCTGGTGGAAATTGCAGAGTGATTCATGGCTGAAGCTCATGTGTTAATAGGAGCCAATATCTTAACCAACGATGATGTAGGCACAACAATGACAGCAGCAGTCAAACATACCATGAACTGCATAATTCTATGTCTCACTACTGGATGAAGATGCAGGGCTTATTTGAATTGTGAACACTTTGCGCCATCTCTACGCCATGTTCATTCTCCCAATGTGGAGCAGAAGGCTCCTGCTGTCGCTGAGGTATAATCCTTGGGATATGGACAGCAACAACCCAGTTAAAGCCGCTGGGGAATATTTGTCACCTTATATGTCAGCGGATCTTAACCCTCCTTATGCTCAGATGCCCCATCCCCAGCCTAACTTCAATACTTCAGTTAACTTTTGATATGGACCTTCAGGCGCAAACTATAGATGTGAGACAATTATGAATGCTTGCTTCTCATGCGGACAAAAAGGGCATTATGCGGCTAATTTCCCAGGAAACTAGCAGGTGTATGTGGTGCCATCTGGAATGATCTAGCAGGGAAAAACTCAAGCAGAATAGAGTCAGGATGCTCTACCTCCACTAATTCGAATTTAATTGTCCCTAACTCTCCCCAAAAGTCTCCTTGCATTGGGCTTGGAACCCATACTGACGATTTATAATACCAACAACTACTGGTGAATACCTCAACCACCATTCAAGAGAGTGACTATTCCCCTTCAGGCTCTAAGTTTTTGCCAAGATGTGCAAAAGTCGTATGCATGGCAAATTCTGGAACAAAACGGCATAATTAATACTGGACCCTCAAAGGACGTCGCCTCCCTAGTTGGAGTTTATGTAGCCATTCCAGTAGAAAAGAACGCTCAGGAGTATATACATGTCAGTATGAGTATATCCTAATCTTTTGTAACAAAAAGCCCTTGGATGTTCATGTAATAAACACCAATGGTTATTATTTGGAGTGTAACTGCTGTGATATTTTTGTTCAGAACACAAAAATCTGAGCTATTATAAATAATGGTGCCCCAGTTAATATAATTTTCACCAAGCTTATGACCAAGGTTCCACTGAATCCTGATTTGGATCACAGAGTAGTTTATGGGACTGCAGGGCGCAGAGCAGTGTCCAAAGGAGCTTACAGAATTTTACCTTTGCAATTTGGTTCAGTTAGGGCTTCCACTCCAGAGGTGGTTCTGCCAAATTATAACTATGACATGTTGAACGGCGCTGTATTCATGTGGCGATTTGGGGCCATGGAAAGTATGACGGAAGAAACCATTAGTATCCTGGGACAACATATCCTCATTTACTTTACCTCTAGCAGAGTCCAAAAGGACCCAAACTGCTCCAGCCAGATCAACTTGGTGTATATTGACAGGATAATTCCTGGTCATTTTTGGCAGGTAAAACCAGGACTAGAGCCCTCCCCAACCAGATCTACGAGTACAAAGGTATTCCACTATGAGCTGTGAGCATTGTAAGCATACCATCTGGTCATCAGGTTATATTAGGGACGGAGCTTGAAATTGACATCCCATAAGGTTTATATGGAGAGATTATGGGGCCCTACCAACAATCTTGGATCAAACCTCATGTGGCTCCTGAATTTATTGTTACCAGGGAAGGGGGAAGTGAAGGTACTGATAGCAAACCAGAAGAAAGAGGCTATGAAGGTCCAAAGGCACCAAGTGGTGGCTTATTTACATTTGGCCCCTGTTGACAAGGTTCACCATATATATGGCTTTGGATCATGGGAGGACCTCAGCCTACTGGTAAATTCCTCATTCAGAATAATGGAAGTAGTTCCGCGGGAAGTTCTAACCAGATTGTCAGAGGAACAGAAAGATAGGGCGATGACTTTATTTGAAAAATACCAAGATATTATTGTCTCTGATGATAATGATTTGGGGTGCGCTCAAGGGGTGGTGCATTGGGTAAATACGGGATATCACTCTCCCATTTGACCATGGGCTATTAAGCGTTCAAAGGCAGTGGAAGATGTTGTTTCTGATGATGTAGACAAATTGATTGAACAAGGGCTTTTAGAGCCATCTAAGAGTCCATGGGCATTGCCAGTGCTTATTGTTAGGAAAAAAGTTGGCACAAACTGGGTGGTCATTGACTATAGAAAGCTCAATAGCGTTATGAAGAAAGATTCCTACCTCCTTCTGAAGATTGACGACTCATTAGATTGACTTTTAGGGGCTAATTATTTTTCTTCCATGGATTTGATATTGGGGTACTGGCAGATCAAATTGCCAGCAGCGGAACGTGAGAAATGCGCTATAATCACTTCAAAGGGATTAATCCAGCCTACACAGTTGCCACAGGGTTTGTGCAACACCCCAGATACGTTCCAGCGTACTATGGATACAATTTTAGGTGATTTAGAGCTGCAATGCTTTTTATTTTACCTAAATGATATCAACGTGTTCTCACAAGCATTCATAGAGCATCTATATCACTTGGAACAGGTGGCCCACCAACTCGCTGATGCTAATATCAAGGTCAAGCCTTGAAAGCGTCATTTTCAAAGGAGCAATTTGAATACGTTAGGTTTGTGGTGGACTCAAAGGGCTTAAAATTCATCCAGAAAAGGTGGAAGCTATAAGTAAGATGACATGGCCAGGTAATAAAGGAGATATTCAAGTGTTTTGGGGATGTTTGGGTACTACCAGCGGTTCAATCCTAGCTTCAGTTGTATTGGGGCACCACTCTTTGAGTTTTTGAAAAAATGCCACTTTTGACTGGACGGAATAATGCTAAAACGCTTTTGATGTCTTAAAAACTGCATTGGTGAGCGCACCCATTTTGCAATACCCCAAATTTGAAAAACAATTCATAGTACAAATGGATGCATCGCTTTCCACCATAGGGGCTTTATTATCTTATAAGGATGATGGTGTAGAGCACCCTGTCACATTTTGTAGCCAAAGCCCAAACTTTCATGAATGGAATTACACTGTGACTGAGCAGGAGTGTTTAGCAGTGATTTAGCATAAAACAGTTTTGAGTAAACCTCCAAGGGGTGAAATTCCAAGTGGTAACAGATCATGCAGCATTGTGCTGGCTGCAAAATCTCCGGAAACCTGAAGGATGGCTCACACAATGGGAGTTGAAACTCTAAGCATATGAATTGAGATTGTACACCAGCTGGGAGCGAAACATAAAAATATGGATTGACTTTCACAGCTACCAATGGTTGCTATTATGGTGGATTTGGCTGACATTATGTATGAGAAGATGGTGGTGGGCAAATACCATGATAAGCCGCCACAAGTGATCAAAGTGCTAGATAGGCTAAAACAGGACACCTTTTTATGCAATGGGGAACTGTATAAGTGGATTGAAGAATTGACGCCGAGCTTCCCCAAACCCCTCTGATAGGCCAGCAATTATTATGGATGCACATTTGGTGGTAGGACAAGGTGGGTTGTGGAGAACGTTGGAGTTTTTGCAACTCTGCTACTACTGGGAGAGCATACATTATGACGTGATGGAGATGGTAAGATGTTGCCATCAATGCCAAGTGGAGAAACCTTTCCACAAGAAGACCACATACCATCTGGTTAAGCCCCAGTTTGCATGGCATACCGCCTCCCTTGATGTGGCGGGGCCTTTACCAACTGGCGCAAACCAATCAAAGTACATAATTGTAGCAATTGATCAACTGATAAGATGGGTGGAAGCCTGGGCAATTAATGATTTGGTGGAGGTTACCACTGCTAAGTTTATTATGGAGTGTGTCATACCGCGACATGGCTATCCGCAGTTTATCTTAATGGATAATGGAACCAATTTCACTTCGCATATTCTGCCTAAGTTGAACAAATTGATGGCAATCCGCAGGGTCTTGACTACATCTACCATCCAGAATCCAATAGAATGGTGGAACGAGTCAACTTAACATTTGTAAACATTCTCCGCAAGCTTGTGAAAGTTTGACCATCTGAATGGAGTACCCTCCTACCCACAGCTTTCTTTGCATATAATATCAACTACCACTCATCCACCGGCAAGAAACCTTTCCAACTGCTCTATGATAGACATCCGGCTTTAACTGCCCTGCTTTAATCATTTATGGAAGATACTGGCGGCATAGAACTGAAGCAGTATTTGATGAATCTAACGAAGACTCTGATCAAATTACAAATGGAAGCATATTCTACCAGTTTGTCCAAGTAGATTAATGATCAGGCAGCTGACCAGAATAGACTTAGTGGACTCCCCGCAGTTCAATGTAGGAGATCATGTCTTGTTCCACGACCAACATGGATTTGGACAGAAGAACAAGCTCACTAACATTTAGACTGGGCCTTTTAAAATAATTGAGAAGAAAGGTATCAATACTCATACCATTAAGGAACCTGCGGGTGGTCAGATTATTAACCAAGTCCATGCAAAGTTTTTAAGCATATATGCAATATGACAATATCGTCCAATAAAAGGGGGAATAAAAGAAGTTGATATGACTGGATTATAAGCTATACATTATGGCGGATACGGATTAACGTTGAGGTGAGCCTTGATATTGAGCAAAAAGTTTTATTGATCTAAAAGCAAATTAATTGAAGTATTGATAGTTTGGAAAATTAAGGGAATACCTCCAAAAACTTGATATTAATAGAAACTCCTAAAATGGAACAAATAGGAGATTAGTAAGCAGAAGATGGATTTGATCTGGCATACTGAGATAAGAGTTGAGTGGAAGAATGAGAGGGGAGGATTTTTGTTTTTAGTCCACAGATAAGTTCTGCATTTTATTTTATTATAATAAAAGGGCCAATTGGGGGATTACTCCATATATTATATCTTTCAGTTTTTATTAAGAGTCAGCAAACTGAATATTGTCCAATTTGGTTGCTCAGTAGCTAATACCCTGTGCAAACCAGCTCAGCGGAATTAACCCAATACGCTGAGAAACTAACACCGCTGTAAATGAACTGCAAGATACTTCCTGACAGTAGTGCGCTTAGTGTAAGACTTGGAGAACAACCCTACATCTAGACCGGGAGAAATTCCCATTATGAACTAAAAAGGGAGAAACTGGTGGCTGTTCCTCTCATTGCCCTGGGCGATTTAGCCCATATGGTAGATAAGATTTGGGTAACAACATATCCCCTGTGGATCATGCCTCTTCCTCCAATGTTTATCTCCAAAGAGTTGGTGGATAAAATTTGTGAGTTATTCCAGGAGGTGGCGGAGGGTAGAAGCCAACGCCAGTGGAAGTTGGTTAGAGAGTGTCCCCAGGAGGGGGATCCACAAGTTTGAGTTCACTGAAAAGGTTAGTCGCATTTTGCTGAAGAGGGAGAGTCACTTTATGCCAAAATAAAGGGCCAAAAGTTAGTTTTTAGCCAGAATTCTTCATCCGCCAGGTTTCCCCACAAATGTGCATATAATCCCATCCCTGAGTGATATAGGCGTGGTCAATCCTTTCCCCACCCAATGGAGCAGGCTACATGTGGCCTGGTCATGGATGAAACCTGCTGAAAGCTGGAGACATTGTCATCATTATGTCAAGTGAGGTCATGGCAGAATGACAATACTTATCAAAGACTTCAATTTGAATCCGCCCAATCAGGTCAGATCCAAGTCATTATCATAAAAAAAGTTTGGGATGCCTATCTGCTAAAATTTAATCATGACGTGTTCTCTCAACAGCATTGTGCTTAATCTCAGTTCCCCATTGTGTGAGCATTTAGGCAGTTGTCCCTGACAGGTACCACTGTCGCTCCATATTCTTCCCTACTACCTTTTTTAGTTTCAAAAAGATCTAAAACCAACATAAAGTTTTTTTGAACAATTAGTGATGTTGATTTCTAATTATGGAAAGCCCCGTCTAGTCCTTGTAGCAGCCTTTTTCATTCTCTGTCTGTCAATATGGATGGCTTTAACTCAGATCTTCTGGCTGGAATTCTAGGTGGTCACTCACCCAGAGCTCCAGGACAGTCTTTATTATTAACAGTTCGCTCCATGACATAATGAATCTACCAATGTTTTGACCTGTCTTCACCATCCCCAGGGAGAAGGGTGCTGCGATGGTTTGGTGTCACAAGTGGAGGGCCTGTTCTTCCGCTCAAAAGGCTTTCCACCATAGTTGGGAAATTTCTCATCATCCTATTAGAAAGATGATTTCCTCCTGGCCCACGTATAGAATGATTGTGGCCCTCTGGTTCTCCAAAGGCAGGTCAGCTTGCATGAATCACAGGCGTGGGTGTGTTGTTCATCCCTGCGGCTTTGTCCCACCCCCTCAACCTGTTGTTCTATGCTCAGGGGAGGGTATTAGAGTTTCACATCTGATGCTTCAGGGGAACTGATGACATAAATCTGATGGTGCCTTTATTGCCAACTGGGAAGCTGCCAGAGGTGGAGGTGGATTATGTAGCTGAGGACACAGTTTCCTTCCCTGAAGGTGATTAGGGGGTCAGTCAAGTGGATATCCCTTGTTCTTCAGTTATGTCTCGCCAGGTGGCTAAAATCCAATATCAGGTAAATTTTCTGTTTCTGGTACAGATACAGTTGGGATCTCAAATGGTATCCGTGGAGTCTCTACTGGACACAAGTGCAGCTGAAAACTTCATGAGCTTGCAGATCACTTAGGTTTTGACCTGGATTTCGAAGTTGGATCCTCAGTATTGAGTGTATTATCAGCTTCAATGACATGTTATATGGTGAAGTGGCCCATTCCATTCTAAGTGCATGAGTATAGTTTCTGTGATTGATTCACCTTTGTGCCAGACTTGTTGTTCCCTATTGTCCTAGGAGTTGTAAGGTGGCGGCGGCAACAGGTGAGTAGTGAACTGGAACCAACATTTATCATTTGCAAATCTGTATGTGCATGGCAAATTCCCTTATGACGTTTTTCTTACTGCTAGAGCAGAGAGATCTATTGTCTTTGCTTCTTCCCCCACATCGTTGTTAGCGAATTTTCCTTCTAACTTAGCTCAGTTCTAGGCTATTTTAATATGGAAAAGGCCAACAGCCTTTCCTCCCACTTCAAGTCTGATCTGGATGTCTGTTTGACAGTAAGTGTAATGAACATCAACTCTCACTTGTATCTGTATACCGAGAAGGAGGACAAGGCTCTGAGGATGTAGTTGGATAGCATGCTTGAAAAAGGTTGTATTTGTAAGATGTATCCTATTGCATCTCCCATAGTTTTTGCTCAGAAGGCTGATGGTACATTGCGCCCCTGCATCAAATATGGACATTAAAATAATATATCATTCACAATCCCTACCATCTTCCCCTCAAGCAGATGTTTATCCAGGCGATTACAAAACCTGGGTGATTTTATAGCTCAATCTTGTAAATGCGTTCAAACATATTTAGGTGGTGGAAGGACAGGAGTGGCTTAAGGAGGTATGAGCTTGGAGAGAGGTCTTCCAGTTCTGCGCGATGCCTTTTAGCTTAAAAAATGCCTCGGATACATTCCAGCAAATGATTGATGATGTGCTCTGCGACCTTCAGTTCACCTGTGCAGTAAATATATTGATGACATCCATATGCATTCCCCCACTCCTGAGCAGCATGAGAAGGACCTGAAGGTAGTGCTGATTGCGTTGCACAAGGCAGACCTTTATGTAAAACCTTCCAAGTGTGATCTTATTGGGGAGAAGGTTACCTTCCTAGGTAACTTGATCCTGAAGGATGATTGCGCAATTCCACCCAGCAAGCATAAAGCGATACTTGAGTGGTACAATCCCACGACCAAAAAGCAGTTGCAGAGTATCTTAGCCACAATCATCTTTTTGAAAAATTCTCTTCACTCCCTTGCAGCTGGCTGCGCCGCTGCACCCTCTGACTGGGAAAATTTCCATTCCACTGGATGGAAGAGCATCAGCAGACATATGATGCTAGTAAGGAGGTGTTTATAGCGCCTCCCATTCTCAAACATTCAGATCCTACCAAGCCATTTATCTTCCCATGCAGCGCCTCGTCCACCACTGTGGGGGCGGTATTACTTCAATAACACAATGGTTTGAACACCCAGTCGCCTACTTTTTGCGCAAGTTCACTTTGACTGAACATTCTGGACCATCTAATTAAGGAGTTGGCCGCTGTGTCATGGTCTCTTATCCACTGGCGGTACCTTCTCCAGGGCGCACTGCATGAGGTGACTGTGCAGAAAGATCATTAATCTTTTATGACTTTTCAGGAGCCACAGTAGCTGACACATTGTCAGGCCTGGACATATTGTGACCTACGCAGTTTTAATTTTAGATATGGATTTGTAAAGGGCGCTTTATTTATCCTTCCTAACTTTTTGAGTTACAATTCTGCGTTGAGTCCAGAAGAGGCGGATGAGCAGGAGTTAACTACGGTGATTCCACTGACTCAAATCCTTGCCATTGCTCCTACCACAATTTCAGTAACAGATTGGGCCATGGACGTGCCACTGATCACTTGGGTATTGGCAAATTAGATGACTTTTATGGAGAGCCTGGAGTTGTTAAGCCAGCTGGCACTGCTGACACATAATTCATCTCAGTACTCATTGGTGGAGGGAACTTCAGTTTTGGTAATGAATGTGGGTGCCACCTCAACTCTACAACATAGTGATTTGGGCTCATCATGACCCTTCAGTGGTGGGTCATCCAGGCAAGAAAAAGTGCCTCAATTTGGTGAAGTGGAAGTAAAACTGACCATGGATCTCTAAGGACATTCCAGCATGGATTTCTAGTTGAATAACATGCGCGTGATTGAAATCTTATCACCATGGTCAGAACAGCCTTCTCCATTCCTTGCAGCAGGCCAAGGGCCCGTGGACCTCAGTATCCATTGATTTCATTGTTAAGCAACCTAGCTCTAATGGGTATAATGCGATTATGGTCATTGTAAGACGTTTCATTAATTTCTCCTTGCATGTTCTTGTTCGTTCACTATTACCTCAGATTAAACTTCCCTCCTCTTTATGCAGCATGTCTTCTCAATTTTTGAGGTACCACAGGAAACTATACATGACTGGGGGCCACAGTTTACAGCATGCTTCTGGATGGCCATTCAGCTTTCTGGAAAATTCTGCCATGTCAGTTCACTGAATATTACCCCAGTTGAATGGTAAAATGGAGCAGGTCAACCAGATGTTTGAACAGTATCTCCGGTGTTACACATGGTTATGCAAGATACTTGGGCGGATGACCTTCCGTTTCCCAGTTTTCTTACAATAATGCTTCCCACACATCCACGGGGTTTTCTCTTTATGAGGCCACGTTGGGTATAACCCCTTCTCCTGGGCCGTGCCTTTACCCTGAGGTCCCTGAAGCAGTGGAACAGCGTAGTGGATCCAGAGCACTCAATCACTGGTCCAGGAACATCTGACTAAAACCATCAGCAATTACAAGGAGTCACAGATTGGAAACACCTTCCCACTTATGGGATCATTGTAGGTTCTTCAGTTATTCTTGATATCCGCTACCTGCATATGAAGGTGCCTTCACAGAAGTTCACAAGTAAGTGATTAGGTCTAACTGAGGTTGTAATTATTTGGGTAATGGCGCTTTCCAGTTGGTGCTCACCATTTACTGGAAACAGCACCCCATCCTCAAAGCTTCCCATTCATCACCATTTTAAGGCGCACCGCCCATGGAACCTGAGACAGCGGTGATTGAAGAATTGGCAGAAGTGGAGGTGGATGCTATTCTGTCATCTCATTTCTCAAGTCATTCAGTGTAGTACCTGGTGGTATGGAAGGCTTCCCCTCATATGAGAATATCTGTATTTAGTGCTTGAAACTGTGTTAATTGTCACAAGTTGGTGGAATCTTACACGTGGCACACCCAGATGATCCTCGTCCCCCCAGAAAGTTGCCTCCATCCTGGTGAATAATCCCTTCAAGGCGCACAAAGATGCTGGGTTAGACCAAAGTCCTGGTAACGGTGCTCCCCCGTCCCAAACAGGAAAAGGTAATGTAAGCCTTGGGGAACAACCATTGGGGCTGGACTGGGATAAATTCCCATTCTGACCTAAAAAGGAAAAAAGCCAGTGGCTGTTACTTTTGTCGCCCTGGACAATTTAGCCCATATGGTGGATGAGAGGTGGGTAATGGTGTATCCCTTGTGGATCAAGCCTTTTTAGCCCATGATTACCAACAAAGAGACGGTATGTAAAATTTCAGAGTTATGCCAGGAGGTCATGGAGTGTAGCTGCCATCGTCAGCAAAAAGGTGGTTAGCACATATCCCCAGGAGGGGGTATGCGCGAATTTAAGTACTACAAAAAGGTCAAGTCACATTCCGCCAAAAGAGGGAAAGTCATATTTTACTAAAATTAAGGGCACAAGTTAGTTTTCAACTCAGAATTTCTCATCCGACAGGTTTCCACCACAATTGTGCAAACAAGCCTGTCACCAACAGGTTTGTGCGTAGGCAATCCTTTCCCACCCAATGGAACAGGACATATGTGGCCTGGTCATGGATGCAACCTGCTGACTGATGGAGGCATTGGCATCATCATAACAAGTGTGGTAGCAGCAGAATGAACATTAAAATCAAAGACTTCAAATTGAATCTGCCCAATCAGGTCAGATCCAAGCCAGTCTCAGAAAAAAGTTTGGGATGCCTATCTGCTAAAATTGAATCATGAAATGTTATCAATGGCAGTGTTCTTACTCTCAGTTCCATTGTGAGAGCATTTAGACAACAGTCCCCAACAGGTAACACTGTCACTCCATATTTTCCTACTGCTCTTTTATGTTTCAATAAAATATTCCAATTTCTAATATTCAAATTTAGTTTTGTGTTTAAAGCTTTTTTTGAATAATTAGTGGTGATGGTTTTATTTTTGAAATCCCTGGCTAGTCCTAATGACTGTCTATTTCATTTTCAATATGTCAATTTAGATGGCTGTACCACAGATATTTTGGCTAGCGTTCTGGGTGGCCACTCTCCTGGGGCTCAAGGCCATCTTTATATTATCATCACGCCCCATGACAATTAGCCCCAGTTTCTATTTAGTGAGCATATAGGGCAACTGTTACCAACAGGTACCATTTTCACTCCAATTTTTCGCTTTCCAGTTTTTAGTTTTAGTTATTTTTTTATATAATCTAACTTTATATGTAAGGTTAAGAAGTTTTCCAGACATTTAGTGGATATAATTTATTATGGAAATTTCTGGCTATTAATAGCGGTTGCCCTACCCTCTTTCCATCCATCAATATGTATTGTTGTATCAAATGGTACTATGGCTGGTGTTCTGGGTGGTAACCCATCCAGAGGGCCAGCGCAGTCTTATTATTATCAGCCTTCTATATGACATAATGAAGTGACCCAAGTTGTTGTCCTTCTCCACTATTCTCTGTCAGTGGGGTGCTGCGTTAGTTTTATGTTATGAATGGAAGGTCAAACCTTTGGTTAAGAAGGCGGTTGTTAAATGAAGGGCCTGTTCTTTAAATCAGACTTTTTATGCCGCGTTTAAGGAGTATCTCCTAACCCAAACAATAATGAGGTTTTCTTCCATATCAAGGGTGAAACTCCTATTCTATAATTCCTCACGCCTGTCCAGCTGTGATGGGTTGCACGTGTGGGTGTGTTATTTGTTCCTGATAAAAACTTTCTTCCTCAATCCACTGTTTTGTGTTCAGAAGACAGGATTCATGCAGTTAAGTTGGATGCTCCTGGGGGAGCTGAGCTTGGTGAATCCATTGATGCAATTGTTGTCAGCTCTCCCACAGATGGAAGTTGAGGTCGTTCAGGTGGCCAGAACCACAGTTTCCCCCCTTGAGGGTAAGATGACGGATGGGTTAGATCTTACCCCTTCTTTCCCAGTTATGTCTCATAGAGTTGCTAGTAAACAATATCAGGCCTACTTTTTGTTACCAATTAAAATTCAGTTAAGATCACTTGTGGTAAATGTTAGGCTCTTTTAAATACAGGAGCAGCTGGGAACTCTATGAGCTTGAAGGTCTCTCAGGATTTAGATCTAGATCTTGATGTAGGGTCATTGGTATTAAATGCAATCATCAGCCTCAATGACTTGCCATGTGGTGAGATAGCCTGTAACATTTTCAGTGCATGAGTTCGGCTTCTTTGACCAACACACCTCAGTGCTGAATTTATTATTCCATGCTATCCTTGTGGTTAGTTAGTGGCGGAAGCAGTTATTTTTACTGGAGCCAACCTTTTGTTGTTTGTGAACCCTCACACATGTGGTAAAGTTCCAATTATTGATACCTTTTCCCCTTCTAACCTAGTGGAGTCAATTGTATCAACCCCACCCCCATGGCGTTGCCAGTGGACTCTCATTCCAGCTTTGGACAGTAAAAGGACATTTTAATATGGAAAAATAACCATCTTCCATCCCACTCCAGATATGATATGGCTTTTAGCTTGATAGTAGATGTAATTAATGTCATTTGTACTCTGTACCCTCATAAAGAGCAAGAAGGTAAGACCCTGGAGGTGTGGTTAGATGATAATCTCGTGAAAGGGTGAATATTTAAGCATTCCTCTCCTATTGCTTCTCACATAGCTTTTGCTCATAATGCTTATGGAACGTTGCACCTCTGAATGGACTATAAGAATATTAAACTATTATTACTGTTCATGATTCTTATCCCCTCACCCTCAAGCAGGTGTTTGGTCAGATAATTGCAAAGTCCTGGGTGCTTTTTAAGCTTTATATAATGAACACATCTAACAAAATTAGGGATTCTGAAGGCCAAGAGTGGCTTAAGGCGGTTCAATTATAAAAGTGGGAACTTCCTGTTCCGTGTGTTACTTTTTAAGCTTAAAAAACGCCCCAGCCACATTCCAGTAAATGATTAATGATGTCATAAGTAACCTTCAGTTCACCTGTGCAGTAAAATATTGATGACATACATATGCATTCCCTTACTCCTGAACAGCATGAGAAGGACCTAGAGGTAGTGCTGATTGTGTTGCACAAGGCAGACCTTTATGCTAAACCCTCCAAATGTGAGTCTTTCAGTGAGGAGGTTACCTTCTTAGGAATCTTGGTCCTGAAGGATGGCTAAACGATTCTCATAGCAAGCTCAAAGCAAACCTCGCGTGGCCCACCCTACCGCCCAGAAGCAGTTGCTAAGTTTTTTGGTCACAATCATATTTTTGAAGAAATTCCCCTATATCCTCTTGCAGCTGTCAGCGCTGCGCACCCATTGATGGGTAATAATGTTCCAATAAAATGGATGGAGGAGTGCAACGGGCGTTTGATACCATCAAGGAGGTGTTCATGTCACCTCACATTCTCAAACATGCAAACTCCACCAACCCTTTTGCATAGCATGAGACGCTTCATCAGCTGCCATAGGAGCAGTGCTTTAAGAGCATGACAGGACAGAACATCTGGTCACATATTTTAGGAACGTTTGCTTAAAATGAACAATCCTGGGCCATATACAATAATGAATTGGCCGCTGTGGTATAATCACTCACCCAATGTCTGTAATTCTTTAGTGCGCTCAGCATGAGATGACTGTGTGGACATATCATCAGGCCCTTATGTACTTCTAAAATTTGCAGAAGATGGCGCATTGAAAGGTCCATACATATATGATCTCTCTTAATTTTAACTTCAAATATGATTTCACCAAGAGTTCCTTGAATGTTCTTCAAAATACTTGAGTTGGAACCCTGCTTTGAGTCTGACAGATGTGGATGAGCAGGAGCTAACCATGATTGTCCTGCCAGCCCAAATCTTGGTTATTGCTCCTTCCGCAATTTTAGTGGTAGACTGAGCCCTTTATGTGCCTCTAGTCTCTCAGGTATCAGCAGGTCAAACAGCCTGCTTTGAGAGGCTGCAGCCGTTGGACCAGCTGGTACTTATGACGCATAAGCAGACCCATTATTTATTGGCAGAGATGCAATTTGGTTCAGGTCATGAATGTGGGTTCTGCCCCAACTCTGCGACAGAATAATTTTTTCTTATAAAATAACCTCCTGCAATTGGCCATTTGTGAAACAAAAAAATGCCTTGATTTGGTAAAGCGGACTTATAACTAGCCAGGTATCTCCAAGGAAATCCTGCGTGGATCACTAAAAGCATGACATGCATGTTGGCGAAATTGAAAAGTCAGGTAAGAATGATCTGCTACATCCCCTATAGTAGGCTGAAGGTACGTGGACCTCAGTATCAGTTGACTTCATTGTTGAGCTTCTTTGCTCTAAAAGTTTAATTCACTTATGGTGGTTGTGGGCTGCTTATCCAAATTTTCGCTCTTTATCCCATTTTTCATCAGCCATCACCTCAGAGGGAATGGCCCAGTTTTTTGCGCGGCATGTGTTCTCAATGTTGGCTTGCATCAGGGGATTGTGAGTGATTAAGGCCTGCAGTTTATGGCGAGTTTTTGGACTGGACTACTGGCTATCTTGAAGATTAAGCTGTGCTGCTCCACAGCATACATCCACAGTCTTATGGCCATACATTTTAGGTTAACCTGATTTTCATACAGTGTTTTTGCAGCTACACTTCTGCTGTGCAGGATACCTGTGAGGATGATCTTCCATTGGTAAATTTGCATATAAAATCAATAGCACTCATGCATCTACTGGTTTCTCACCATAATAGGCCATGCTATGGTATAACCCCTCAATTTATATTAGCCTATTCCTTCACCTGGATGTCCCTGCTGCGGCAGACCATGTGCAGAACATATAAGCACCCAAGCCTTGGTTCAAGAGCACCTGACCAAGGCAATTAGTGATTACAAGTGGTTTGCAGATCGCAAGCACCTCACCACCTATGACATTAAGGTGGGTTCATTAGTTATGCTCAATAAGTGCCACTCACATTTAAAGGTTCAATTGCAGAATAACAGTGATCAAGTATTCTGGTCCTCACATGGTGCAGGAGGATCTGAGAATTGGAGCCTTCCAGTTGGACCTACCTGCTCATTGGAAGAAGCACTTGGTCTTCCATGCTTCCCATTTGTCTTCTAAGGGAAGGAACCCGCCATCCCCAAAACAATTGTAATCAAGGGTTCAGAAGAAGCGGAGGTGGAAGCCAATTCAGAAAAATAGAAATTCCGTCACTCAGTGCAATACTTGGTTGCCTGAAAGAGATTTTCTTCCTATGAGAACAGTTGAGCCAGTGCTCATGATTGTGCAAACTGCTGTGAGTTGGTAAGCCTTCCACATTGCACACCCAGACAGTCCTTGCCCACCCCAGAAAGTTGTCACTAGTTTGGAAATCAAGCTGCCTAAAGTGCACAAGAATGTTGCACTCACCCATGTTCTTGGTGGTTATGCTCCTTCAATTAAAAAAGGGAAGGGTAATTAAGCCTTAGGAACTACTTTTGCAGCTTAATCAGGAGAAATTCTCAGTTCAAACCAAGAAGGGGAGGAAGCCGGCGGCCATCCCTCTTGTCACCCTTAAAGAATTTACCCATGTGGTAGATAAAAGGTAAATAAAAGCATATCTTCTAATAATCGCTCCTCTTCATCCTCTGCTCACCATCAAGAGTCAGTTAGAAAAATCTGGGAGTTGTGTCAGGAGGTGACAATGGTTATAACCCATTGCCAGTGGAAGAGTATCAGCGATTGTCCACAAAAGGTTCCCTCCACTAGTTTGAGTTCTGCCAGCAAAATTAAATTGGTAACCAATGAAGATAAATTGATTGAGTCAATCTCTGGCTCTAAAATCACCATCCGCCCTTCCCCTCTAATGCAAATACAACAAGTCCATCCATGACAGGTACAGGCGCAATTAAATATCTTCCCTACTTATTAAAACTGGCCATATGTGGCCTGGCCATGGGCGCAACATACTGTCCACTGGAGGAGTTTTCATCATCATTTCAAGTGTGATTGTGGTGAAGTAGATATTCTTTTTATTAAATTTGATACCAATCTGACTGGGAAGGTTGGATCTGAGTAGGTAAGCAATCATTTAGAATGTCAATCCGCAATAACTGAATTACAAGATATTTTCTGACAAACGTGCACTTAGTCCAATTACCCATCTAGTGAGCATGTAGGGCAGTGATTCAATAGGTAGCATTATTGCTATATTTTTCTCTTTCCAGTTTTTAGTTTTAATAGAGAAATTTTTAATAAAATTTAAATTTGTATGTGAAATTAAGAAGTCTGCCAGATATTTTATGGGTATGATTTCCAAATTTGGAAATTTCTGGTAGGTACTAGTGGTTGACCTATCCCTTTTTCATCCATCAATATGGATGGGTGTACCAGAGGTATTATGGCTGGCGTTCTGGGTGGTAACCCATCTGGAGTGCCAGCGCGGACTTGTTATTATCAGCACACTCCATGACATTAGGCACAAAAATTATTATTAATTATTCAGCCCTTTTTTGGGGTTGTACATGCATTGTTTTTAAAAAGCGTGTACCAAAGTTTGATTGAGACTTTCAGTCATTTCATTGTACTAAAAGTTGTAAGATATGCTCGTAGAATGCTTTGTTGGAACATAGATTTTTTGTTGACAAATATTCTGATGTTGAAATGGTATCACTGTCTGATAATATAGTGTGTGGGAGCCTATTAGTAGTGAGTAATCCTTAATAAAAGCTGAGTCACTTGAGGGAATCTGATTTAGGTACAGCCTTGGCAACATGCCATCTAGTGATTTAACTTAATGGCGAAAAAAGTGTAATTGCATCCATTACTGATGATAGGAAATGTCCCTAAAAATAATTCCCCTATATTGAATGGCTTGCTAGTGACAATAAGATTAAGGAAATTATGTGGTTTTAATTTTGTTGCAAATACTTGACATAAGTGACAAGTAGAAATGTAGTTGCAAACTTCAGTTTAAGCATTAGTCCACCAATAGGTTGTAAATAGTTTTTCCACATAGCTTGTTTTTTAAAATATCTGGTGTCATCATGAGCTTCTTCTAGATACTTTAGATGTAAACTCTTTTAGATCACTTGAATAATAGATCTATTAGCTTGCACATAAATCTGATTTTCTGAATATTCATAAAATTTGGTGCACTTTATTTTAGTCTTCATTTGTCAGTTACTCCGTCAGGGGTTTTTTTATTAAATTTGAAAAATCGTCATACCTGTACCAACTCTGGCTCAAAATCAGTTATTTGCACATGGAAGGCTGATATTTTACTGGTGGTTAAGGGTATGCAAAAAAGACTATAATTGCAGGATTTAATTTTCCTGTCAGTGTACAAAATTAACAACAAATTACATCAGCTCATAGTTCCATCAGATATATCTGCCATTGGTAATTAAATTATTGAATAGAAAACACATGTCAGATTTTGTGGTAAAATGGTGACATCTTAGTCCAAAAGGTAGTATTAAAATCTCCTGAGTGCAATATGAGGCCAAATTTCTTTTTGTAATTGGAAAATGAGTTTTTCTGGAGTAAAATATTTGCAAATATATTCAATAATTAGGCGCTTTTCATCATGTATTTTGTTAAATCTGCTTTAAGGCGATGTCACTGGCATATGTAAAAATTTAATAATTACTTCTATAAAGTTTAGAAATTAAGGTAGGTTTCCAAGT
This sequence comes from Massospora cicadina, assembly GCA_022478985.1. NCBI lineage: Eukaryota > Fungi > Entomophthoromycota > Entomophthoromycetes > Entomophthorales > Entomophthoraceae > Massospora > Massospora cicadina. Next base: position 65,442 of record JAKSZP010000177.1, read on the forward strand.
CATTGATATTTACTATTTGTCATACTGTGTTGTTAAAGGTGGTTAAATTACCAAGGTACAGATGCTTCTTTAGAAGATATATAGGGGCAAAGAGTTTACTGTAGCTGGATATAAATGAGTGAAAATAGTAGAAATTGCCCAGAAATTATTTAATTCATGATATTTTTATGGTATGGTCAGGATAGAATGGCCTCAACTTTCTCAAAAAGGGTTTTTCATTCAGCAGGTGTAAGGACATGTCTCAATAGCTGCAATTCTTGGGTGCACAGGGTTAAACTTATTATACGTTGAAACTAAAAATGGATTCTCAGATTTGGTCAAATATTACTTATCTCTGAGGTGTTATAAAAAATTAGGTAATAAATTATGATATTGTCAAAGTAAACAGTGACAGTGGTTGATAAGATTGCGAAATAATTTGTCCATTACTTTTTTTAAAAGTTTGTGGTGCTCCTATATGTCTGAAGGGCATTTTGGTGTATATAAGATGGCTGTACTTGGTAATAAAGGCCGTTTTTAAAATTAAAATTTCATCCATTTCAAGATTTCATCCAGAAAACAAGTCAAGGTTGGTGAAAATAAATTTTCTCCCATGTCGTTGAAGATGTCTGGGTCAATGGCAATGGGTAGTCATAAACTGGTCAGATTACTAAGTGGAATGAATTATGAAGTTTAAAGTTTTCCATTTTTTAGGAACTAAGACAACTGGAAAAACCCAAGGGGATTTTAGGGTCAGATATATATTCTGGCTAATCCCTTTTAATTTCGTTTTTCCAAACAGTTTGTGTGCTTAAGGAAATAATAGGGCCTTTGGGCAATTATATTCATCTTCCACATCAATATGTTGTTGACCATGATTAGATAAAAAATCAGTTATTATGTTGATTTTATATCTTTATTTTTGAACTAGCTTGAGTTATCGCTCCTTCTCAGGTTCCTCAGAAGTTTTATCATATCTGAATTTGTTGAGTAATCCTGGTGCACAGGTATGAGACATGTTGCTAAGGTAGTTTATAAGGTATTACAGTGTTGTTATAAAAGATGAGCAATGATTTGATCCCTTGTTCAGTTTCAAGGTACCTTAGTCATTTTTAAAATTTGATGAGTATCCCCAATACTTTGAGAGCTTGTCCAAGTAATATCATGGAAAATTATTTGTGTTTAAATATGACGGTGTCAATCAATCATACTTTGCTGGTAATTCCTATGATTGAATTGAAGACTCAGTCGCAACAAGTTTGTTGATGTCCTCCAGCCATTAAGATGAATAGTCTGCTCATAATTACAACTTCACAACAGAATATCAAAAAGAAACTTCTTAGTACCAATATTGGCAATGACCCAGAGTCCAAGATAAATGGAAGATGTAACCAAAATGTACATCCTTGGGTAAATGGGACTCCATAGTTTATAAATAGAACCTTGGGTTTATATCAATTTTCAGATCTATGTAAGGCTTATGACTAATGCAAAATTTTGTCCTAATACAGGGTTAGCTTTTCATAATTATCTAAGGGATAAAGTGATAATAGTTTTACCAAACTTTGGCTGATAAAATCCCACTTGAGTTAATACAGAATAATTGATTGGGGTAAGCATTTTTTTGTGGAATGTGATGGTTGGGTAAACTAATCGTTACATATCAACTTTAGTTTTTTAAAATGCAAACTTGAGTTTAAATGATTTTGGGGATTTTTGGATGAGGTTGGGCTTGGCGCTGAGATGTGCCCTCATAAGCCATTCTTTAGGACCATAAGGGCTTAAAGGATGGTTGGGGAGAGGCTCCTTGGAAGGACAACTTTAAAGGTCAAGCCCACAAGATTACAAACTTTGATTTATCGCCCTGTACCACTCTAACATGGGTTTCTCCTGTGGCTTTTAAGACCACCCTTATTTTGTATTGCTTGAGAACCTGCAACAAATTAAGTTTTTGTAGTATTAACAAAGTTCAGGTTTTCAGGGCTTGATCTCCCCTGATTATTCTATCTTTTCCTTAATGCTTGTGGTGCCAAATTATTGGGGTTCTGTTTGTTTGCAACCCTAATTTGATAATATTTATTTTAAGTTTAATTCTGTGGTTTTTAGACTTACTTACTTGTATTGTTTTTCTATCTTCAAATTTCATTAATTCAGAGGTAAGTTGGTTAGTTGTATGTTGCACTACACCTACAACAAGAGTCCCACCTCACATTGACCTTTACTTTGGCATTGTAAATTGACGCAAACTAATGCAAGGTAATGATTGGAAACTTGGATGGTTTCATTTGTTAAAGGGAAGTTTAAAGATAGGCTATTTGGTAAAAATAGTTACTCTTGCTGGATATATTGATGTTGTTTGACAATGTATTTAAGTTTTCTTTTAATAGACATGTGTTTAGCTGGGTGAAATGACCAATAATGAGTTGGTGCTTCTCAAAAAATTATGGTAGGTCAATTCTTTGCGTCTGAACGTACTTGAAGATGGTCATCATATTTTCCATGAGTATTCCTTGGGGTCAGGAAATTTCGAGCATTTTAATCAGTAAATCATTATTATATTCTTCTTCAGTGGTTTAGTAACTTATATATCTGGTTTGGGGTTTCTCCAAGCTTGTATTTTTAGTAGCATATTTATCCAATAAAGCAGTAAATTGATCAGCTTTAATAAAAAGTTTTTATTTTATCTATCAAATCTGGCTCATGGGTTTGTGAGGCGCTGGATTAATTTCAATCATTGTTCATGACAACATCTCAATCTTAGGTTGATTTTGTCATCACATCTGAGGCTGGGTTATGTAAACATGTTTTATTTGTATCAGATCATACCAATGTTGCAGACTCCACCAATAAGGACGGCGGCCATCTGTATTCATCACTTAACACTGTGGGCAAGGAGCTTGACACTGCAAGCATGGAGCTTGGCACTGACAGAAATGGTGCCCTGGCTGGTTGCAATTGAAACATTAGAGATAGATGCAAAGAACTTAAACTTATACTAGAATGGTTCATTATTGAATCTTCTACCATGAGCGCATGGATTTTCTGATCCCTCTCATTGGTCAGTTTAATGTTGAGTACCTTAGGAATATCCAAAGTTTCAGAAGCATCACAATCTAGAGGTAATGATTCATTTTGGCTTTGAAGTTTTGGAGTTGCAGCGCCATAAATTTGCAAGTCATAAATAATTTTGACAGGCAGCAATGGCTTTATCTATATGGGTAGGTTAGGCCATTAGCACAGCATTGAGATAAAGGCTCTCCAAGATGTGAAGGAAGCAGTTGAGGAGTAGATGATAAACTTCCTTACAATATTAGTAAGTAACTAGGTTTTAGAGCCTTATCAAGTCTTTATATATGGAGATTAACTTTTCTGATGCTGGTAAAGACATTAGATTGAAGTCAGCTGAATCTCTCATAAAGTTGGGAGAAGGGTAGTGGAACTTTCCATGCCGTGGGGGTTCCAGTCTTTCCATGATTGAAGAGTAAATTGGCACAATGTCATTTTCATACTTGTCCAACAAGAAGCTTGGTTACTTCTATGAATTGTTGCTGCAAATTCACACTATAGTTATCTCTCCAAGCATTGTAATTGTCCAATCACTCCTAGATAGGACCATGGTTGAATTTCTCTAGGTTCTGCTTGGTGCACGTTCTCATAATTTAAATAGAAGTAAGTTGGTTGAAAGGGTTATTGCAAGTTTCAGAGTATCATATCCAGAAGGATCGTTATTCTGTCATGATAAAAAATGGAATTCTAGCTTCATCATAAAGGGCGGTGTTTTTGACACTAGGATTATTGTTTGTATTAGGCATTGTAGCAGTTTGTCATTATGTGTTATCATTATGTAATACGCACAGAAATTTAAGTGGGGTCCATTGAGATAAAAAAATATTGTATACGTCAAAAATAAAAATTATAATTAAAAATTTTTATAATAAACTTGGATCATGTTTTTTACCTGATTATTTATAAAAAACAAAGGGAAAAGGATGTTGGTTATCAAAGATAATCATATATAGATGAATAGAAGAGATCTAGGGGCAAACCAAAAAAAATATCTATGATAGATCAGCATACACAGAACTTCCATGACATCATTACACAAACACATACTTATAAATAGCTTAATATATCAGATCAACTAGAAAACGTTAAAGCATCATGAAAAAACTCCTGCTTTTTGAGTAAACAAATTATAATAAGTCTATTTTTTGGGATCTGTAATATAAGTAGACAATTTTTCTATCTGTGTAGTATAGCTAGACTTCTATTAAATTTTACTTTAATACTGAAAGGTCTCATCTTATATATTTACATCTATATCTTAAGCTTTATAAAGCAGGTGAGTCAGCAAAGTATTGATCTATGAAAACAGAGGATCAATTTGTCAATGATATGGATATACTCAGTAGAGTTTATTAAAATCCAAGAAAATATAAAGATTTGTCATAGCCCAGAATACTTTTCTGCGGTGTATATGCTTTCTTATCAACCTTGTGCCTGAATTATAATTGGTATACTAATTTTGTTCATATATGTTGCAAAAACTTAAATTTATAGTTTATGCTTGTAATATGTATATTAAATATTGAATCCTTCAGAAGATGGTGACGTCATCATGATTTTTTTATGTTTTTAAGAGTTTATCTTCAAATGCTTATGCATAGAGCCCTATGCAAGTAATAGTATGCTACAGAGCCATTGGGGAATTATATAGTAACTACAATCCTTAGTTCCAATCAGTTTGAGCTATCCAATATGCATTTAGAAACAGTCCAAGCCCACATTAACTTTCTGATATCTATTTGATATTTCTTTAACTATAATAGCTTACATTATAAATTTTTTTGTCACAGCTATAAATATGGACAGAACCTTGCACCCCTTTTAACTAAGAGGGATATTAATCCTAAGACTATGTCTGTTACAAAGCTCAATGACCTGGGTCATACTTTGGATAAAAAAGGGGAGCAGCTGGCTCCCCTGTTCAACCCTCCCACTCCCCAAGAAAATACCCTTTAGTATCAATAATTTGGCAGAAAATTATGCGCTAAAACTTGAGCAATTTTTAAGCTGAATTTTAGGTATCTTTACCACTAAAAACAGTCATAATTCCCTCTCCCAAACGGAGGGCTCAACCCAGAGCTCTTTCAGTTGGATATAGCTTGATACCTAAGAAACCTTAAGTGAAAGATAATCTTAAGGTAAAGTCTTTATAAGAAATAATTTAACAGGAAAAACATATAATTGCATCTATTTGTGTTAAAAAATATAAAACTGTTATGGTAGACTTGAATAATTGTAACATAAAGTTGGCCATTAAAAATAAAAATAATCATGTTTAAAATTGCTCAGTTCCATTTCAAAACACTCAAGCCTACTAAGCCTGTGTCATTATTCCCTACTAATGAAACCCTATAGCTTGCATATTGTATGTTATTAGGCTATTAATGATTTTAAAGATTTTATAAAAACAATCTTAGAACCCTTTGTTTAAACGTAAAGCCACATGATCTTTTTATCTAAAAATCCATCCACTTAGGCTAATAGAGGAGCACATTCTTTTAGCACAGTAATTGTAATGGCCATATATTGGTAATTTCTGTTCTTGCTGCCACAAACTTAGGTATGCAAGAGGAGTATTGGTCAGCTCCAGTGCTTTAGGTACCCAAACTGCACCTCCTCCTCTTAACTTAGCTTAAAAGTTTTGTCTCATTGAAAAGATAAAGATGCTTACAGCAAAAATTATTTACTAAGATGGCTCAATGGAAGCCCTGGTTGAAATTATTGAGATCTATTAAACCTCTTTTTTGATCACCTATATAGGTACCAAATACAATAGTCATCTAATGAATTTTGGATTTGCATACTTCCCATCTTAAGCTTGACACTCGTCCCAGGAACCATGATTTTAGTTAATTACTTTTTGTATCTCCCACTTGGCAGATATTATTACCATATTATCAGAATGGTGGAGCCTTATGGCCTTTTTGGCACTATCATAGGTACTTGAATATCCATAATGGAAGCCAGGTATTTCCTTAGCAAACCGGATTTATGAACTATACTATTGTCTTGAGTATCCTGCATATTGATTAAGCTTTATTCAGTTTAAACATGATTCACTATAATTATCTCACATATGTTTTATGTACAAGCAACAAAAGTTGAACTAAATAGTATAAATGGTTTATGCAAGGAGATTGTCATGAATCTCCTGTTCCAAATAAATTATAATTAATACAAAATTAGATAACCAGAGTACCTAAATTAAAAATTGGAACAAGACACTGTAAACATTGTCAATGACTTGGTGACCCCATAGAGTATATAAATATTAAGTAAAAACAACACATGGCTAACAAGAATTATATGGTGAATCTCCAGGAGGAGTTAATGACGAATTTTAATTTGGGGTCTAGACCCTTTAAGGCTTTATTTTAGAGTGATCCAGACACACCAATGGAGAAATTAATTTAAAAGCACAAATTTGAAAAATAAAAAAACCTATTGTTAAAAATTACTGGTTTTATTGATTGTTCATGGCTGATAACCCCTAATTTGATTAACTGCACAGGTTCAGTGTAGTGCAATCCTTCGTGTTGTCTGATAATAGTATTTATTTGTTTGTTAATAGTATGAAGACTATTATACTTAGTTAAATAAAGCGCTAGTATTGGGTCCAACGCTTGACTAGTATTACTCCTTAAAAACCTAAGATGCCCTCAATTTGGATTTGTTCCCTTATACCGCCTAACTTGATCTATGCTCAGATCCTCATTTATGGCTTCTCTCTGGTGACACACAGTTGGAAGCAATCACCATCTCTCCTCAGCTTCACTTCTCTTAATCTACTCTCAAAAACTCACTCCTTATCCTAAAGAGTCTCCAATTAAAGCACAAAGCAATAAATTCCTTAAAAAAGAATAGAAGTAGTAATGGATTCTGGTAAAGTGTAAAGTGTGTTTTTATTAGGTGAATTATTAGGGGAATTTATAGTAGGAATTTGGCGCCCAACCCTCAGTTGGAACCTCATCAATGAAACGGCAGCCGTCACCATTGAATTACCCACCTTTGTCTCATAAGTGATGGTATTCACCATACTAGCTAGGATTCTGTCATCAGACATCCTTGAGACCTAAAACGGAAAGAGTTGTAAAACGTGTCCCTAACGTTTTCCACTAAATTCCAACAAAACAACCATATTTGGCAAGCGACCTGCTTGGGTAATGGGACTTGTTACCCATTAAGGCAGGTTACAAACCAAATGATTGATTTTTAAGTTGCAGGTGGCATCACTCGCCGCACAACTTGATCGCCAAATTCCCAATTGGTTGTTAATGAACCCAAAATGATCCCAATTGGTACACCTGATAGTTAATCATTGATCAACTATCAGATGCCACCATTTCATCGGCACCTCTGCCTGATGAGATCTTAAGAATTCACCTAGTTTGATCCCTGATGGATCTGAACCAGGTGGATTATCTAAAATTCCCCAAACATTGTTAACCTGAATAAGGGTCAACTGATATCCAATTCAATCGCTATAGGGAATTATCCCCTATAAAAGGATCAGGTACATGAGACTACTGATTTGTACACTCAGTCAAATACTTCTTTATTTCAGCAAATTACGGTTGATTGGACTCAATGCTTCTCAGGATGACCTTTGGCATGCGGCTCTCTTCCTCTTCCCCCTCACTACCACCTACTCAGAGCGCAGTCCCACAATATTCTGTTATTCTGGGTTATTTGATTTACTTATGATGATATTAATCCCAGTATCTGGTTTTCCCATCCGGGAATATGACCCACTTTCATTGTTAAATTCTGAGGATTTCTTGCTTGATTAATTTGAACCTGCACGCTTGATCAGAAAAAAACTCAGCTTACTGATCCTTAATTTTTACAGTGGCTTATGTTATTTTGACCATTCAGAAACTCAGTAGAAGTTTTTAAATAGCCTAACTCTTCTGGTTGATATTGGACTTAACTTCCCTTTGTAATTGGGAACTTCTTCAAAGGCATGCAAAGTTACAAGCTGTGGATTCTGAGAATCTAGCTTGTGAACACTATTTAAAAGGGACTCCTGATAAAAACAGAATGAGTTTGAATAAAATAATTCTTTATTTTAAAAAATTATTTGATAAAATTTTTCTAGGCCAGTCGCTGTTATCTATACATCTAGGGCATCTCCTGGCCACATTCAAGCATGCAATTTCAACAGATTATTTTCCACCTCAGTTTGGCCCTTTAACTGATATGACTATAACCTATTGCTAGGTTTATTGGTGGCAAAATACTCTCATATTCAAGAGAATTCCAGGGGCAAAAATCGCAACAAAAAGCGTGCAAAATTGTCCTAGGATCATCTTGATATGAGTTTTAGCATACTGCCGACAAAATACAAATTCTGGGATATTTTGGCATTAAATTAAGTAAGTGACATACCCATAATTGGGACGTCAGCAGGCCTCTCTCAATAGCACTAGGTACTCCCATTTGGGCGGTCCATGTGCAAGTTCTATTGTGCCAATTATGAGGATTGACATAAAAAGGTTGCCATAGGGCGGGAAATTGATTATTCTTAGGACCAGCTCAATTTGTGTTATTACCATACAGCTGATGGAACCGACTCCCTAATTGGGTTGTCAACAGGCCCTCTCAAAAGCATTAGGTACTCCCATTTGAGAGGTCCATGTGTAAGTGCTATTGTTCCAATTACAAGGATTGACATACAAGTTTTGCCCTAGGGTGGGAAATTGATTATGTTTTTCATCTATTTGTCCATAAATTTTAGGAGTTATCAACAGGTCAATCCTAAATGATTTCTCATGCTGAATTTTGATCTTGATCCCAATTAGTCAGGATTAATTGCCAAGCTTTGGTACAGCGATAATTATCCTGAATGTGCAAGTGTATTCAGCCTGTGCTTTTGATAGATTAATCAGATTGAATTGATGTTGAGATAATCGGCCCAAGCCATGTAATTGCAATAGGCTTTAAGTTGAGAATTAGAGTATTAGAGCGAGTATTGGGAGGATAATTGGCCAAATCTATTAGTTGTCAAATGGTTTATTTTTGGGTCAACCACCAGAATTTGACAATAATATACAGGATTATTGGTCTGGCGTCCTCAATTTACTGATCCTTCTCCTCATCCTTGACAGGAGATTATTGATATTGATGTTCATTTTGCAGTGCTATTAGAATGCTCATTTATATTCACATTTGTTATTTTCTCATAATGACCTCTTGGCTCATATCATTCTTAATTCTTCTCTGGAGATCTTATCACATTAATTTTGAGATTAATTTCTCCAAAACTTAGAGCTTAATTGATTTCAGAGTGCATAATGTTGACTATCATATAAGTCTGACATCCCCCCTCTTGTCCAGCTCATAAGTCGAATTCACAGTCTTGGTACCAAGAACTACTTGATAGCATGTCTGATAAAGACCTTTGGATCTTCCAGCTGATAAGTCAATCTGCACGTTGGAACCTCTTCTATGGTCCTCCCAGGACTCATACTCCCAGTCAAGTGCCCTTGTACAGTCCTTCCATGGAAATAACAGAAATGGTATCCAACCCCAAAAAAACCAGGTTAGCAATTGTCTCAAACAGCTTGTGATTAAACCTTCCTCTGTCATCGATTCCTGAGATAAACTTCAAAACTCTCCTAGATTTGGCTCCATTTGCAGAGTCTCCTATCATCATCAGTGAACCTCCTGAAGCAATGCCCTCCAATCTCTATTGATTATTCTTCACCAGATCAGACTTGTTTCAGAGTTCCTTTTCCAACTCAGCCAATACTAAAAGCCAGCTATTTTTGCAACTGAACTAGCCATTAAAAACAGAAAACATTTCAAACTCCCCTATGCAGAATTGATGGACCAATTAACTGAGACTCTGTCCATAGCTCTGAACCCCTTTAATTTCAAAAGCACCCTAGTTTGAGACGTCGCGGCTTATGCTCTTTGCTTTGCCAGCCAAGTTCTTCAAAGTTTCGCCACAAAGCTTCCAGACTCTCCTGGCTTTCATCGCTCATTCTACTTCCATTTCCAAGAAGCTTGAAGTCATCATCTTCAGGATGCCATTTGCTCCCTTCATGACTATCTCATTTCTGGTGCATCCCATTGGTATCTTCTCCTGATGACTTTACTAGGGGGCATGATTTGGCAACCCCACCTAGTATCCCTTGCTTGATGCTGGCTCATATGTCCAATGTTCTTGACAAAGCCCGTCATCAAGCACTAAAGACCAATCTTCCAGCTCTGGTGCCATATTGAGATTAATTACGCTTATTTGCCTACTGCCTCTTCTTGTTCTGTTGCTTCCCTCCCTGATCCAGGGTATTGCATTTGGCATGTTCTGACATTTCCATCTCTCTTCCACTAGTTGCTTTCTTGCAGGGATCAGGATCCACTAGATGAACTTGCTTTCAAGTAGGTCTAGCCCTTGCTTGTATCTGATCTCACATAAGTTTTTGACAGTTTGTTTAAACCTACTGCGATCCATCCTCCTTCCCCCAAGAGGTGACATAGGCGGAATCATTCCTGAGTCAAGGATAACTAATAAATATCTTTTAAAATATATATATATATTTCTTGAGGCGTTTTTTTATTTTTTTTTCTATATTTTTTATCAATTCTTATTTTTTTTTCTTCTTTTTTTCATGGGATTTGATCTTTTCTCAGTTCAGTGGTCCATCTTTTTATTTTATTCCCCCAAATTAGTTCCTGGGTATACTTGGACCTACCAGTTTTCTATGGTTCAGAGGTCTTATTTTTTAAGACTTAACAATCTAGTTTGGTTCAGTGGTCCTATTTTAGACTTAACCAAATCCTTAGGACATAACCAACTTAATGGTTCAGCAGTCCTTCAGGAACTCTTTATTCAATATTAATTCATTGATACACTGCTTTAAATACTTAGCACGGACTCAAATTACTATCCTTTCATCCAAGAGGTTCTTGATGGAGTAAGCGTCCACCACCATCTTGGTGATAATCTCAAACAGACTCAACCACAATGCATCAAGCTTGTTTCTTCTCCCAAAACCATGTGTATTGTAATAGGCAACCTTTCGCCTATTTGGTATTCTGATAAGACTAGTCAGTTCTTATCATCCAAATTTTTGCTTGAATCCTTTTCTTTAAAGTCATATTAAGCTTACAATTGCAATTTAATCAAATATTCTTCAATCAGTTCAGGTACTGCTTGGCATTCATCCCCAATTTTGGTTCCACCAACAAATATAAAATTGGTGGCAATGTGGACTTCCTTCCATATAGCAACTCAAACGGCGTTTTCCCATTGCTGTATGATGACTTATATTGTAGGCAAACTTCACCAAACTAAGGTACATTCCCCATGAAGAAGATCTTCCTGCGACCAGCTTCCTCAGAGTCATGGCCAGTGTTCCATTGACCCGTTCTACCAGTCCATTTGTCTCCAGCTGGTAGGGTACATATACTACTCCTTAGATCCACATTATCTCATTTAATCATGGGATCACATGAGATGTGAAATTCATTCCATTGTTTTTTAGCAGGACCTGCAGGCATCCATGTCAGTATACTACTTGATCTAGGATAAACTTCACAGTGATGGTAGCAACTAATTTTGCCAGGACTTTCATCTCAACCCATCTTGTCAGATGGTCGATTGCAACTATGATGTATTTGATACCCCCAGTACTCATGATTAGTGGTCCCATCACGTCAACGGACACCATATGCTAAGCAAATCCAGGGTGGACCAGTCAGCATCCAGTCATGTTTATGTGCGGCTTGTGCAACTGGAAATCCACACAGCAAGCCAGATAGTCCATTATGTCGTAGTCAATGGACTCCCAGTAGTTTGGATGGAAAATATGATAGTCATATCTCTTAGGCCTCCATGACTGACAACCTTATGAGCGGCTTGAATGATAGCCACTCATTCCAACGGATTTGGGAAAAGTAATCGCTTCCCATTGATCATCTTTAAAACTTGTCCATTTATAGTCTCAGTGTTTTCCATTAATTTTCAAAGCGCACCTTGAGTTTCTTGGGGCTTGTTACTAATTTCTCTGTTGACTATTCTCTGGAATAGCTCATCTGCTTGATGGTATACCACCTGGACCTATGGTAACCACAAGAAATCCGCATTTTGATGAGAAGCTCCAGCTCAGTTGACTATCTCATAATCATAAGCCTGTAGCTTTAGTGCCCATCAGGCCAGTCATTCTTCTGGTTCTCATAAATTGTGTAACCAATGCAAAGAGGAGTGGTCTATCACCACTTTGAAGTGCGTTCCATGGATATACACCCAAAACTGTTTACAGGGGTAAATGAACGCAAGGCATTCATTCTTGGTCACGGTGTAATCCCTCTTAGCAGCTGAGAGTGTATGACTCACATATGCCACTGCATTTTTGTCCCCAAGTTCATCTACTTGGCTTAGTTTGGCGCCAATTACCATTTATGAAGTATTAGTTTGTACTATAATTTCTCTATTGAAATTTAGATATTTCAAAATCAGAGAACCTATTAAATACTGGCATAATTTATCAAAGAATCTCTGGGCCTCTTCACTTCAAGTGAATCCTCTTTTTGGATCCTTCAGCAAAAGGAAGGGGGGCTCAGATATTCTTGCAAAATCCCAAATGGATCTTTTATAGTTTCCAATCATTCCAAGGAACACTTGGATATCTTGGGCACTCTTTGGTACAGCCATTCGCTCTATGGCTTCTATCTTCTGGGTTTGTGGCTGCAGTCCACTAGAGTTGATTAGAAATCCCAGATATACTTATTTTTCTTGAAGAAGTGGCACTTCCTCAGTTTAATCTTCAGGTTGTCCGCAGATAATAGCTTAAACACTTCCTCCAAGTGGTGAAAATGGCCAGTGAACGTCCTACTGAAAACATTTATATCATTCAAGTATACCAGAACGCATTACAACTTCAAGTCATTTAGTATGGCGTCCATGGACCTCTATAACGTCGCAGGTGCATTGCATATACCCTGGGGCATCCTCGTTGGTTGATAAAGCTCCTAGCAATAATAATCACGCATTTCTTTTGGTCTTTTCTTGGAAAATCAATTTTCTAATATCCCAATATTAGATACATAGTGGAGAAAAACTTTGCTTCTCCAAATCAATCTAGTGCATATCAATTTGTGGTAGTGGGTATAAATCCTTCTTCATAATCTTGTGCAGCTTCTGATAATCAATCACCACCTGATTAGAGCCATCCTTCTTCTTCATGATAAGGATAGAGCTCATGCAGGGACTCAATGACGGAACTAGAAGCCCATGATTCACAAGTTTGCTAATTTCTTCCTCCATTACCGCTTCAGCCACCTCGTCCATCAAATTAATCTCATTCATATTAGAAAACTTCCTCAGTATTAACCTTAGAGATTACATCTCTTGCACATCCTAAATTGTGGTCATCCTGGGCAAATACTTCCCCATACTTGTCAAATAATTTGAGCACCACCTCTTGCTTTCTGTCTGTCATATCAGCGAGTTGCTCTCAAGTGATCAATAAATTGATATTTTTGGTAACCCCAGCTGGCAATCCCATTTCATCAAGGGTTCCAAAATTATGGAATTTCTCAATTCAGCCGTTGGGATTTGATGAACAAATGCAACAATCTGAGTGTTCTCAATTTTTATCAGTTTCTAACTCAATTAAGCCAAGAGAACTCAAATTCCCCATGGCCTGGCATAATTATTCCAGGAGCCACCCAAGGCTCTACTCTGGACTTCTTCCAGGGGCTTCCAACTTCTCTATATAGCAGCTCTGGTATCTCCAATGTCAACCTCGTGTCAACTATTATCTGTGTTCCAAGCGGTATGGTTCTCACACTTTTGATTTTCATAAGAATTCCCCAATCTTCTAGGATTTCTGTAGCATTTCTCATTGCTTCCAGCCAACTAGTTGGTATTGAATTGGGACAATGCTGTCATTGTAGATTAGGTTGATGAAGTTATGTCTCCTAGTCAATGGAGATTCCCCATCTTTCTGATAAACCAATGGTAACGTATGACCCAATATGGTCACCAATTATCCTCAAAGTTACATTTAACTCTGTATTTTTGTAGAAACTCTGTCCCAATCAGAATATCATAGTTTTGGTTGGCCAAAACTATTGCTGGGGCGGATACTACTAAGGATATAAATAGAAGTGGTAGAGCACAATACAATCCACATGAGATGGTGGTATTTGTCCCAACTGTTACATATATTTTTCTTGTGTTCTTAATCGGGCGAGATCTTCATCCTCTTCACCAGCTTGGTTAAAACAATGTTGATGGGCACTCCACTGTCAACTATCACCCTCACCATACTCAATTAACTAGTATATCTATATATATACACTAGAGTAATGTAAAATTGTATTTACTGAGTGTTTTGTGGCATCATTTGCCAAATCAAGGATGTTAATTATTTGCACCAATAGATCAGGAAACGATTCCTTGATTGTGCTAAGGGGAATTGACAGGTTTGCCTCATCTAATTTGACTCTGGTCAATTCTTCTGGATTATCTATGGATTGAATCTTGTCTGCCAGTTGTCACATGTACGGCTGAGCAGCTTCCTTATTTATTTTGGGGTCAATACTCTTTTCTCTGGATCTTGTTACAGCATTCACATCTAAATTGACCTCTTGATATAGCTGATCCTGCACTTCATCATCAACGAACAGATCATTAATGTCAATTTCTTCATGCATAATATTTGGAGGAACAGGTTTTTCTGCAGATCTAGAATGTTCCCCATCTAGGCTGCAGGCCCTTTTCCTGACTCCTGTGCAAAGTTATTCTTTCACTTGGACCATGTTAATCTGTTCTTTTTTTCTTGCAATGCACAGTGATATGTCCTTTTCCTCTGCACTGGTAACAGATTTTTTCCCTCTTATTGATCCGTTTAACTATTCAGGCTTATTTACAGCGCGGTTCTGTTATTCAACTCTGATAGCGCCTTGGTACCCTTCATGGGGATTTGAATTTTGTACTGTATTTGATTTTGATTCTTATATTTGGAGCATTGAAGGTAGCTCCTAATATTTTTAAATGGTCCACAATCTGAGAGGTGGTAATCTCTGTTGCAAACATGGAATACATCATTTGATGCAAATTGTGATAGGGCCAAAGGGCTGCTTGTATTGAAATCCAGTATCAAATTCAACCAGTACTTTTGCATTACCAAAATCTGCAATTCTTTGTAAACAATCAGCGAAACTTGCTAAGTATTTGTCCTTCTGGAATAGATTTCCCATGTTTTCTTGTCCACTCTTTGACATGCATGCGGGACTTCCAAATTCCTTCATAATGGCCGCATTAGCCTCTGAGTACAACCAGCTGTCCCTCTCTAGATAGGGAAACACTAAGTTCTGACAATTGATATCCAGACAACTCATCACCGTCAAAGCCTTTTAACAATCACTGTATCCAGACATTGTCATATCAAATAATTGGAAAAATGCAGGGGCGTTATCCCGATGGAAAGTAGGTAATTAAGTGTTGCTTTAAATTCCTACAAGGTTTTTCTAGCCATTTCTGTCGCGATTTCAATATGAATGGATGATAAGCCCTAAGTCAATATGTTGTAATGGATGGATCTGCCAAGTTGTTATGAATACAATTATTTGAGCGTCTTGAAATAAGGCGATAATGGGTTGTTGGGAAATCGACAAAATTGGGCTATTGTGAATTGATTAATGAATAATTGGCAGAACTAATGAGATACAGCGAAGTGAATTACTAAGACATGAAAGTGGCACCATCCAAAGTCATTACCATATAAGTGGGATGAGATGATTGAGGAAGTTAAGTTATTAGTAGTTTTAAAGTGAGTGTAACAGCGAGAATCCGCTGTATTAAGATATTAAATAAAAGAGAGTTGAGGGAGCGAGTGCTCCATATATATATTTATTTTTAAGTTTATTTTGTTGTGTTGAGGACAATGATGTCTATCGTTGGTCTTAATTGCTCAGTGGGTGAGCCCTGTGCAATTATCCCTCGGTGTATCTCTCAAATACTGCCAATTTTATTACAGTGGTGCTCACTACAGGGGGCCCATTGACAAATAACAATACAATGAAAACTCAGCTGCCAGCTATGTTGCATCCAGGTTGTTTTGATAAGAAATCTGCACAAAAGGCTGGGCCTGTTGCATATGAGGAGTTGAAATTCGTGTTAAATATGGTGCTAAAAAGGCAAGAGGAGTTTCTTCAGAATGTTTACAGTGATAAGTTGCCACCATTTGATCGTGAAGGAAATATTTATGGGTTCTTTCGCCAATTTGAGTTTGCAACTGAAGATACTTCAGATCAACTAAGGGCGAAGTTATTGCTCTCCTCTTTGGATGTTGGGAGTGCTGATCAAGTCATTTGCTACCTCTCAGCTAGTTCCGTTTCCTACCATGAAGCTAAAGAGATGGTGCTGTAGTTGTTCAGCGGATCTGCAAAAATGTTGCAGCGAAAAGCTGAGTTTTTAACCATTGAGTTTCAACATAATGAGACCCTCACTGCATTTGCTAATCAATTCTCAGCAGAAGCCCATGTGTTAATTAGGGCAAAAAGTTTAACTGAATGTGACACAATCATAGCGTTGACCTCTGCTGTGAAAACATACTGAGAGCTTTTTAATGCTATGGCTCCATATTTAGAGGTTGATGTACCTTTGCTTAAACTTGTTCAAATTCTATGCCAGATATCTACTACCTTTCCTCCACCCAGTATAAAAGCGAAAAACTATTGCCTCCGCTGCTAGCCTTGTTTATATGGAGGAATCATCTATCCCTGTTCAGCGCCCAGTTGACATTCTCTGGACCTATTATCATCACTAGCCTCAGTTTCAACCAAGTTTACAACAGCGGTTTACCTCTCAGGATGGGCCTGGTTACACTGTTCAATACCAGTCCACCTTTTTTGGTGGCCCATTTTACAACACTCAAGGACGCAGGTCTCATAGGGTTAATTGCTTTTTTAGCGGTCGGCTGGGGCACCTGGCTAGGAGCTGTCATAATTGTTGGGTTCAGTACCTATCGTGGGAGCAGTATAATCAGGGAAAAGTCAGAGCGGAGTAGAGATGGGACTCTCTACCTCTGCTAATCTGACTCAAAACGTCCCTTCTGAACCTATTCCTACACAACCAGCTGCTGCTTCCTGGTATGATGATGCTTTTCTATACCAGCAGCCAGTTGGAGGGGTAAATGTGCTTACACAAACGCAACTCAAGGATATGACAGAAGAGGGTCCTCGATGCAGGTTGAGATGTATGCGTGCCAAATGTTCAACCAAGTTTCCCTTAAAAGTTAACCCTCCTCAGATGCACCTTTTTTGCAAGCAGTAAGCGCCGCTCTTCCAGTCAAAACTATTATCAAACAATACCCCAGAATTGGTAAAGGGATTTCATGTTTCTTTGTAGACAGGGATTCTTTAGATGTACATGTTATAAACAGTTGAGATGTGTCTTACTCAAAATGTACTTACTGTGATCTGGTTGCAGCTAAGACCCAAGTCCGTGCCATCATAGATACCGGTGCCCCATCAATCAAGTCTCTACCAAATTGGTGGCCAAGTTGTCATTAAAACCAGATGTGGAACACTGGATATTATACGGCACTGCTGGAGCGGAAAATACAGTCTCTGAGGGAGCATACAGTGCGCTTCTTCTGCAGTTTGGTTCTATTGTAATGGTAGCCCCAGCTATAATGTTACCAAATAGCCATTATGATCTGCTAATCGGAACTGCTTTCTTGAGACACTATGGGGCTGTCATTGATATGACTCATGAGACTTTTGAAATATTGGGTCAGTGCATCCCAATTTACTTCACCTCTAGCGGAGTGCCAAATGATCTGGTGCATATGGGGAATATCAATCTAGCATAAAGTGATGGAGTAATCCCAGTACGCTACCAGTGATTAAAAATTAAAACCTGAGCCCTTCCTCAACAGATTTATGAATATCAAGGGTTGCCGCTGAGAGCGGCTGGATCTATATCTAATCCATCTGGGCATCAAGTTATACTGAACACTGAGTTGGTGGTTGAAATTCTGGATGGACTCTATGGGGAGGTTATTGGGCCATATCAGCAATCATGGCTGGAGCCCCACGTGGCCCCGGGCATTATATTGCCAGGGCAAGGGGAGATCAACGTTTTACTTGCAAATCTACAAATGGTACCCTTGCAAATCCGCCGCCACCAAATAGTGGCATACTTACAATTAATCCCCATTGAGGAGGTTCTTTCAGTTCATGAATTTGTTTTGCTGGAGGAATTTAGTCTGCATTTCAAACTATCGCTCAATGTAACAGCTGTTGTATCCTGAGACGAGTTAATGGGGCTATTGGAACCACAGAAGGATAAGGAAATCACTTTATTTTAAAAATATAAAGGGATTTTTGCTGTCAATGACTATGATTTAGGATGCGCGCGGGGGGTAAGCATAGGCTGGACACTGGAGATCATCCTCCCATCAGGTCAAGGCCAATCCACTGATCAAGGGTGGCAGAAGAAGTAGTAACTGAGGAAATTGACAAGCTATTAGCGCAAGGGATGTTTGAACCACGTAAGAGTCCATGGGCTTAACCCGTTCTGATTGTTAAAAAGAAGGATGGCACCAACTGCATAGTAATAGTCTACCAAAAGCTCAATAGCATCACCAAAAAGGACTCCTATTTCTTACCACAAATTACGACGCTTTAAGTTAACTACGAGGAGCTCAGTTTCTTCTCAGCTATGGACCTGATTTCAGGGTACTGGCAAATTGAGTTGCCACCAGCAGAGCAGGAGAAGTGCACTTTAATCACATCTAAAGGTCTTTTCAACCAACTCGGATGCCACAAGGCTGTGTAACGCCCCAGCCACGTTTCAACGAGCAATGTATAATATTCTGGGGGACCTAAAATTGTCATGTGTCCTTGTATACCTTGACGACATTAATGTTTTCTCCTAACCTTCTCTGAATACCTCAATCATCTAGAAGCTGTGTTCCGCCAGCTCACTGAGGTCAACATAAAGATCAAATCTTGGAAATGCCACTTCTTTAAGGACCAGCTGGAGTACCTGGGGTTCGTGGTTGATGCCACAGGGCTGCAACCTCTACCAGCCAAGGTGGAAGCTATATATATAAAATGACTCCACCCAACAGCAAGAGAGGATATACAGGTATTTTTGGGTATGATCAGGTATCACCGGCGCTTCATCCCTAGCTTCAGCTGTATTGGGGGCCCACTATTTGAGTTATTATAAAAAGACGCCATTTTAAAATGGACGGAATGGCAGCAACGCGCTTTTGATACGCTTCAAATGGCACTGATCAGTGCCCCAGTGTTACACTATCCTAATTTTGAAAAAGAGTTTATTATTTAGATGGATGCATCCCTTTCCGCTGTAGGGGCAGTCCTATCCCAAAAAGACGAGGAAGGAGAAGAGCACCCCGTAGCATATTGCAGTCATAGCTTGAACAGCCATGAGCGCAATTATACTATGACTGAGCGGGAGTGCTTAGTGGTGATCTACGCCTATAAGCAATTATGGGTGTATTTTCATGGGGTGAAATTCAAAGTTGTAACAAATCATGCCTCACTACGCTGGTTATAAAATCTGAAAGACCTGGAAGGGCGCTTGGCCCAATGGGAGATTAAATTGCAGGCATACAATTTTAAAATTCTTCATCAACCTGGAGCAAAACACCAGAATGCCGATTGTTTATCAAGATTGCCAACAATTGCAGTTATGGCAGATGTAAGCGATATAATGTTTGATAAAATGATCTGTGGGAAGTATGACGACGAACCGCCCCAAGTGATCAAAGCTTTATATGAAATGAGAGCGAATACCTTCCAACTGAATGGGGAACTGTACAAGAAAATCAGCAATTCTATGGTAAATTTTCCATGACCCTCAGCCCGGCTAGAAATTATTATGAGCACCCATAAGGCAGTTGGACATGGGGGGTGCGTAAGACAATAGAGCTGTTGCGCCCTTGGTACTATTGGGAAAGTATGAACTTTGATGTGCTCAAAACCAATTCCTAGGACATCAGTGCCAAGTGGAGAAGCCATTCCGCCGTAAGACTTTGTATCAGGCAGTGAAATCACACTTTGCTTGGCATACCTTTTCTCTGGATGTCGTTGGTCCCTTGCCAACAGGAGCTAACTGGTTTAAGTACATTCTTGTGGCTATTGACCACTTGACCCGGTGGGTTAAAGCAAGGGCAATATGAGATTTGGGGCTATTACAGTAGCCAAGTTTGTGATGGAGTGTCTTATTCAGCGACATGGATGCCCTCAGTTTATTCTCACTGACAACAGAACTAACTTCACCTTGCATATCCTCCCCAAACTGAATGAGCTTGTGCATATCCACGGTGTTCTAACAACCCCATACCACCTCAAATCTAATGGAATGGTTGAACGTGTGAATGGGACTCTGATGAATATCCTGCAAAAATTAGTAACAGATCGGCCAACTGATTGGACCTCCCTTCTTTCCATAGCCATGTTTGCCTATAACATTAGTTACCATTCCACCACGGGGAAGAGCCCCTTTTAACTACTATATGGCTGACACTCAGATCTGCTGGCATTATTTTATTTGTGTGTGGAAGACACCGGCGGAGTGGAAACCCACCACTATTTGACTAACCTTGCAAACATTCTGATCAAATTGCAAACTGAAGCCTATTCCTTCAGCTTAGCCAAGAAGATTAGAATCAGGCCTCAGATCAGGTATGTCGAAGTGGGTTAGCGCAGTTCAAGGAAGGCGACATGGTTCTCTTTCATGACCAGCATGGGTTTGGGCGGAAACACAAGCGGGCCAGTATAAGGATTAGTCCATTCAAAGTCATTGAGAAAACTGGTGTCAAAGCATATACTACCAAGGACCCTGTTAGTGGTCAAATCATCAACTGAGTGCATGCAAAGTTCCTCCGGGTGTATAAGCAATAGGAGCCTTATTGCCTAGTCAAGGAGGGGGTAATGTCGCAGATTATGATATGACTGGATGATAAGCCCTAAATCGATATGGTGGAATGGATGGATCCCGCTGAGTTGTTATGAATACAATTAACTGAGCGCCTTGAAATAAGGCGATATTGGGTTGTTGAGAAATTGACTGAATTGGGTGATTGTGAATTGACAAATGAATAATTGGTGGAACCAAAGAGATACAGTGAAGTGAATTACCAATCCATGAAAGCAGTACCATCTGAAGTCATTACCATACAAGTGGGATGAGATGATTGAGGAAGTTAAGTTGTTAGTGGTTTTAGAGTGAGTGTAACAGTGAGAATCCGCTGTACTAAGATATTAAATAAAAGAGCGTTGAGGGAGCGAGTGCTCCACATATATATTTATAATAAGTTTATTCTGTTGTGTCAAGGACAACAATCATCATATTATTGGTCCTAATTGCTCAGTGGGTCAAACCCTATGCAAATATCTGTCAGTGTATCTCTCAGATACTGCCAATTTTATAACAACCTCTCTTGGTTTGGCTACACGGCTCAATTGAGGAGTAATTTTGGGAGTCATCTCAAAAAGTCTGTGAAAGCTGGTGGCATATTTATTAGTAATTGTCTTTCCCACTGGAGTCCATAAAGTTTTTCTTCAGCGTCAGTCACTGCATATGGATCACATTTGCATTTGTGAGTCTTCAACTCCTCAACTTGCTTAATCAGTCGCTCTAAACATGCGCTGAATGTTCATAATTGATTGCAATCCGCTTCACGTTCTGTTTTCAAGAATAAGACTTCTTGAACAAAATCTCCTCCCTTTTTCTTCAATGACATTACTTTCCCAAGTAACTCATTACCCAAAACTAGCGACATTTTCAACCCCTTCCTCAATCTTGGTAACTCTCTCCTCCAAGGCGCGAATTCTAAATGATCCACATAATCAAAGCGTTCTGGTTGACAGTTGCTAACTCCATCCAGAGTTTTCTTATTTCATCCTTAAATGACATCATGTCCTATTTATTTTACTCAACTACACCCCTGTAGTGAGCACCAATTGTTAAAATTTATGTGTTTCTTTGGATGTTCACAGCTTGTAACCCTTAAATTGAGTAACTGCTCAGGTTCAGTGTTGTGCAATCCTTTGCATTGTCTGATTTTAATATATATTTGTTTAATAATAGTATGAAGACTATTATCCATAGTTGAATAAAGCACTAGTATTGGGTCCAACGCTTGACCAGTATTACTCCTCAAAAACCTAAGTTGTCCTAAATAGGAATTTTGTTCCCTTTTACCGCCTAACTTGAATCACGCTCAGATCCTCATTTATGGATCTCTCTGGTGACACACAGTTGGCAACAATCACCATCTCACTTCAGCTTCACTTCTCTGGATCCACACTAAGATCCTTACCTTTTATCCTAAAGAGACTCCAATCAAAGCACGCAGCAATAATTTCCTTAAAAAAGAATAGAACTAGTAATGGATTCTGGTAAAGTGTAAAGTGTAAAGTGTGTTTTTATTAAGTGAATTCTTAGGGGATTTTATAGTGGGAATTCCGCGTCAACCCTCAGTTGGAACATCATAAATGAAACAGCAGCCGTCGCCATTGAACTACCCATCTTTGTCTCATCAATGATGGTTTTCCCCACCCTAGCTAGGATTCTG
Organism: Massospora cicadina; assembly: GCA_022478985.1. Lineage (NCBI taxonomy): Eukaryota > Fungi > Entomophthoromycota > Entomophthoromycetes > Entomophthorales > Entomophthoraceae > Massospora > Massospora cicadina. The sequence goes on from JAKSZP010000177.1 coordinate 88,055, forward strand.
TCATTGGACATCCTTAAGACCTAAAATGGAAAAAGTCAGAAAACGTGTCCCTGGTGTTTTCCTCTCAATCCCAGTAAATCAACCATATTTGGCAAGCTACCTGCTTAGGTAATGGGACTTGTCACCCATTAAGGCAGGTTGCAAATTAACTGATTGATTCACTAGTTGCAGATGACATCACTTGCCTCACAACTTGATTCTTAAATTCCCAATTGGTTGGTAATGAACCCCAACTGATCCCAATTGGTACACCTAGTAGCTAATCATTGATCAACTATCAGATGCTCCTTTTCATCAGCAGCTCTGCCAGATGAGATTTTAAACATTCACCCAGATTGATCCCTGATGGATCTGACTCAGGCGAATTATAAAAATTCCCCAAACATTGTTAACTCATAATCAGGGTCAACTGATATCAAATTCACTTTGCTATAGGGAATTATCCCCTAGCAACCCCTGGTAATCTAGTCAGCTGGGATTTGGGCAAAAATCCCAACACCTTTATTGTGGGATACCTCCTTCAGAGGTTCAAAGAAAAGTTAGACTGAAGGTTCACCAATAATTTTTTTACTTAATTAAGTTGGGAGATGATATAAACAGAAATTGTTCTGACGAAACTGATTATTTGGAAGTAGGGGAGTGGGACATGGTCAGATCATCACAAGAATGAGCTCAATCTGTCCAATGAGATTAGACTACCATCAATGGTCGTGATATAGCTTAAGTTTTCCCAAACTCAAGTTTTAGCTTAAAGGTAAATATCACTACATTTGTTAACTTCTTTACTACTATGAGTTTTGAGTCCCCATTTGCAATAAAACATGACTACCATTGTTTGACTAGGGGTAATTTGTGAATATCAGGATGTTAATGTACACTGAAAACCACCTCACGCGACCCTATGATACCAACCTGAGAATACTTGGCCCTTACCCAACGTTGGTCCAATATATGTTTACAAATCAGGGAGGACAGACAAATCAATGGCTTTGGCTTTATAACCCTTCTTCTTATTCTTTTGGTCTGTACCCACAATTAATTTAATAAGAAATTACTTTACTTTCTGGATTTTTGAGTCACTACACCTCCAACAGGGGCGTCAGCAAGAGTTAAGTTTTTATGTGCAGGAGGGAATATCATGGCGGCAACTGTGGCTATGCCTTAAAACCAGCGGCATTAGAAAAGTGCCTATGATAAACGTCAATTAAGTCCTGAGAATGGACGCAGTTGTAGGCTGGAACCCAACTATTCTCAGCGGCATAAAAGACTTTACACAATATTAAGTACTTCAGATGTGACTTCACTCTATGGGAGGCCACTATATCCTCCACTTCCCATTATGGTGCCCCCGCACAAGATAAGATTCCAAGGTCTTAGGTGGGGGCCCCTCAAATAGTTAAACTTATTTTTTATAGAACGTGTAAAAAATTTATAACTTATTTGAGAGTTTTGACTGGTAGGAGGCATGGCATACCTTACTGACAATGTGGAAGTGTTTATCACCTTAGGTCCCAGTTTCTTGCATGGTTGTATATTGAGATATTACTAGAATAAAGCATTGTGGGATCTCCATCCCTATAATTTAGGTCCTATCCTTCTCTTCCCATCAGCGTTCTCCTTGTAAGTATTCATGGCTGCATCCAAATTGGTGTTTACCTCTTGGTGTACTTTCTTGATGAGCTTGTAAAAGTCCACCACATCTTTCACCTTGGACCCAAAACTAAGTTTCATATAAAAGGAAGTGTTAAGATTATTGTTGGCAAAGAAGGAAGAGCAATCAATAGAGGGATGAAGAGATTTGTGGCAATTTGATTTTCCAGTGCAGATATTGAGACTCAATCAGAATGATCTACTTCAGTGAAGCACTGCAGGAATTTTTCTAAACATCATTCACTCGTTCTGTCTGCCCATATTACTGTGTGTGAAAGGCAGTTGAATGTCAAGGGCAAAGATGGAGAGATGAAAATCTCCTAGAATAAGGACATAAACTGGGGTCCATTGTCATTAATGATCTCTTTTGGTACGTTATAACATAAAAACGTGGGAGACATATAGCTTGGACATCTGGGCTGCCGTTACTGTGGTATGGCATGGGATGAAGTGGAAAACTTGGTGTAACAGTCCGCCACTACCATAATGACATTGTACCCCTCAGATAGGGATAACACCAGAATGAAATGACCAAAAGGGAGGTCTAAGGCCCTTCTGCTTTCTGAATTTATTCAATAACACAATAAAGGGTTGACGATTTGGTTTCTTCATGTTGCAAGAAAGTCATTCTTTAGCACTGAGAAACCTGTACTGAAATTCCCTTTCAGTTATACATGCGGCGGATAAGATCCAGGAAGTTGTTTATCCAGAATGCCCATGGTTATCAACACATGATGCTCCTTGATTATTTTTAGGAGAAGAGGTCTTGCAGGAACCCACAATGTCCTTGGAAACATACCAAGACCTTACATATTACCCACTCATAAGATCTTTCTTGTCTAAGGTTCATTTGGAAGAATTTGGGGACATTATGAGGGCAAATTATGTGACAGGGCAACCCATCTGAACATACCATACTGTTGAGAACGATGGAATCTGCACTAGTTTAGATGAAGTTTGAATATATTTGAAACTTTTTCAATGGAGTTCTATTGCCATAAAAGCTACAAAGATCGCAACAAACAATAAACTTCAAGATGAGCAAATAGAATCTTAAATCCCTCCATATTCTAACGGATTATCTGAGAAAAGAATTTGCCATTTGGAGATACTCTGAATCTGCCATTTTGATATGGAAGAATCAAGTCCAGCAGAATCCCCCACATTCTGCTGCAACATTCCAGAATTTCTATACCCTTACCCTACTCTTTCTCAGAATTCTACCTAAGCTATAGCTACTTCTGAGTTTTTATACAATAAAGATATAATCAGTCATATTATTGACTTTAGCCTAGTTTCACTTGATATTACCTAGCATTAACTGGAGATCTCGCCTGTACAATTAGCAGAGATTTGCCTTGGTGACTTTAATTCCTCCAAGAGATTTTCCTTGAGAAACAAGGTCTACTAGGAGATTCCGCTGGTGCTATTATGATTAATAATTGTTAGCCTTCTTTGAAACCAGCCTTTAAATTTATTTAAAACTTGATATAGATGCCTTCTGCTTGGTCCTTTTGAGGCTACCTGGTGAAGACATACCTTCACATGAGCAAGGCCAGCAATTATAGACCTACCAAGATGAAGGAAAATATAAACTTGACTATTAGACCATCTTTTGGTGGAAAACACGAAATGTGAATTATATCCATTTTTTAACAACAGCAAAGGTGGCTTGAGGAGCCTGGATAAATACTGAAGGGTTTTTAAAAAAGGATTAAACCTTGAATTTATTATATAAAAATTGCGTTTCCCTGCAATCCAAAGTAGCAAGTCAGTCAACCAAGATTAGAATATCCACTGACTCCTAGATACCAAAGCCTTTTTTTAATTATGTTAACACCTTCTACACCACCTTCCAGAATAGTAGGATGATTTATGTCATCAAACCAATAGGGCTACTTTTAAATTAACTTAAGAATTACTGAATCACCTGAGTCCAATCAGCCTCCTTTAACAGCTATCCATGCCTTCTCTGACCCTGTTGGATATTCAAACTCACCTCTAAGGAGAAGTATGTGCCCGGACAAACTTATCCAGTTTATTTTTATGTGTCTGAAAATGTGATGGAACCCGCTACAGATTGCTAATGGTACTAGCGAATGCAAATCTGCCTTGATAGTAAGCTTGAAAAATTATGATACCTTACTTCAATAAATTTACTAAATGGGAGGAGTTAAAGGACGCCCTATCAAAGAATTAGGAAATAGAATATCCCTTTCTAATTATAAACAGGCTTTCATGCAGATCTGCCCTAAACGTGGAGAAACAAATATCAAGTTTACTGAGTAGTTTTATAATGAAGTTCAAGCCCTCACATCCTGCAATTGTGTTTACTTTGATTATGGCATCCCCTACACCCTCTCTTCTTCTCAACACAGTATGACCCTTGTACTACACTTCCATAATACAGAAAACTCTTTAAATCAATTCCTGATATTAAGGAGTTTCATAGAGTTGACTGGGCTGGAAGTTCATCAAACACTTAACAAGGCATCCGCCTCAAGTTCATGCAGTGGGATAATTCCTAAGATCTGAACCTTGAAGTGACCCTTGCTCTTATTGTGGTTTCTTTGGGTATCAGGGGGATTTCTTGTTGGAAGAAAAAGGCAGATGAGGCAAGAAAACTGGGGTCAGCTTAGAGTGTGAGGCACTCTCTTCAGACTCTTCACCTCATCCCATGTCTACCATTGTTACCCGCTCTGAATGTCACGGTTTATCTAACCTGAAAAAGTGGTCGTCCTTACTTGTTTGTTCAAAAAGACCAAAATTCCTTTTACTCTACTATATCCCAACCACTTCACTGGGGAATTACATTTACTTACGCCCCATTTTGTCACTTAGGTTACCCATGATGAAGTAGTCATCCATAAGGTGAAAAATATGGCCTAATTGATACCAGATTACCAGTTAATGTTATTTATTCTTGATCATAGAGACAGATAAAGGTCACACTGGATCAAAACTACTTCTTGGATTATGGGATCGTGGGCCTCATTGGACCTTATCTCTGTGTGCTTACTCTTCCCTGCCACTTTAGTTTGGATCACTGGTTGTGTTGGCCCCAGCAGTTATTTTGAGAATGATGGTTATGACCTTCTCATATGCGCCCAATTACTTATCAAATTAACACTAAACTTAGTCATAAGAATTTTACTTAACTATTTAGGGTATCGCATTCCCCTAGTTGTTAAAGACGCCACCTAAAAAGAAAGGAAAAAAAAAATCTGGGAGTTGTTTGTTGGAACATTTGAACATCCTTAAGCGGCTAGAGTACCAAGTTGTTGGGCCAAAAACCCAACTGCCTCCTTACAGAGTGGAGGCTCAAGAAGGGATGGTCGTACACTCCTACTACTGGGTAGTTAAACCCGCAAAATCTCAAATAATGGTGGACTGGGGATCCAAGTTACCATTCTGCAAGACCACTTGTTAGAAATTCATGAAGACCCTAATCTGTCCAATTGCGAGCTTCTTACCTACCCAGGGTGCTGCTCTGCTTTTTGGGGGCCCCTAACCATTTTGATAGTCAATTTTCCTGATTGACCTATGCAGTAACTCAAAAACAACCTGTTGCTTATGTTTGGACTCTACCCGCTTATCAGGATGAATCTGTTCACAGGTGTGGAAATCTTTATGATCTAGGGATCATTGAGGACCCTACTATCATTTGTCTTAAATTAAAGAAAGGGGACACCCTCACCTGTGAGCAGCAGTAGCAAGGAAATGCTTTGTTTTGAAGAGTACGCTGACATTACAATTGAAAGGGTCAGACAACTTTTGTATTATGAAAGGTATTTAGCATAGAGTGCTTCTGGGCAACTATCCTTCAATTCATGCTTGACCCTACTGGAAATCTAAGGTTGAAGAGCCCAGGTGACAGATGAACTAAAGAAATTCCTAGACGCTGGATTACTCAAGCCCTCTCAAAGTCCATGGCCTGGCCTTTTTTCATAAAAAAGAAGGATGGGGGACATCAGGTTAAAAATGGATTAGTGTTGGTTGAATGTCTTTAGTCAAAAGGACAGTTATCTGCTGTCACAAATTAATTATTACCTACAACTATTAACTGGTTTACAATTATTCTCTGCAATGGATATTGCTAATTCTAATAGCAGATCAGATTTCACTGGATGATCTGAAGTATTAGCCCTTATAGCAAGTGAGGGATTATTCAAACCTATGATAATGCTTAAAGGGCTATGCAACGCCACAGCCATTTTCCAAAGGGCGATGGATGGCTTGTTAGAGAACTTTAAAAATTTATGTGTATTAGTTCACCTTGATGATGTGACTGTGATCTCTTGCACATTCAACCAAAACCTCACGTACTTGAAGGAAGTGTTTAAACATCTCCGCTATGTTTTACTGAAACTAGAAGTAGCCTAATGCCATTTTCCAAATTTGACATGAAATTCTGTGGGGATAAGATTACCCAAAAAGGAATCTCACTGTTACCAGAAAAAATGTTTATGATTGAGAAGATGACCCAAACATCCAGCTTACAAAATATTCAGGTTTCCATCAAAAATGTCGGCTATTATTAACAATCTATCCCCCACTTTACTTAGTTTGCCAAACCTCTGATATATCTGCTTGTCAGATTCTGGTGGTTGACTCGAAAATAAACCTTTGAAAACCATCAGATCAAGCCGATTATCCTTAAAACACTTGAGCTAATGCCTATTGCAATTATACTACTCAGGCCAATTATCCCAATGACAATTTGATAAAGTAATTTATTAGGTGCTTATCATGATATGCTTGCATATTATAGCCAATTCTGATGCATCAAATCTTGGCAATTGTTCCCAATTATTGAAACACAAACCATACAATTGTATACAAAATAATTTGGGGACAACCCAAAGTTACGTTTAAAAGTCTCATGGACAATTAAACGAATAAAAACGTTATCAATTTTCCACCAGAGGGCAAAATGTATATGATGATACGCATAATCGGCATGATAGCTCTTATGTGGACTGCCCAAAGGGGGTTACTTAAGGCTACTGAGGAAGAGGCATGCCAACGTCCCAATTAAGATTGCGTCATTTTCTTCAATTGAGGCCAAAATTTCACAGAAGGTGTGTCTCATCAGCAGTGTGACGAAACTGAAATCCTGAAGATCTTAGGACAATTATGCATGCTTTTATCACAATTTTTGTACCTGAAATCCTCCCAATTTTAAGAGTATTCTGCCAACAATGAACCTAAGAAAAGGTTTCAGTCATAGGCTGAACTGAGTGGCAAAATATCTGATGAGACTTTGTGCTGGATGTGGCCAGGAGATGCCCTAGAGGTATAAATACTGGCGACTGGCCTAATGACCATTAAATAATAAATAGCATGCAATAAAAGTCTTATTTATTTTATCCTTTTCCTGGTTTATCTAAATCCTAACTTTGGGGAAGTGTCAACAAACTGGAAGGACTGAATCCCCAGTTTGTAGTTAATTCTGCCTCAGAAGAAGTTCCCAAATATGAAGGGAAAATTACTCCCAAAATTGGCCAGAAGAGTCGAGGAAAATAATAGGCCTAGTGAGTTAATATTCAGTTTGAATCCCAATAAACAACAGACAATATTAGGGATCAATTATCGGAACTTTGGCCCAAATAGATCTGCAGGATACCAATTTCCAAGCGAGAGATCCTCAGAATTTGACAACTGGTGCTCACTCAAAACCTGTGACACTCTCTGATATGGATTCTAGTAGCCAATTCCTGGCAGATTCAGCCAGAAAAACAGTGACATTGTGATAAGAACTAAGGTCAAGGCCATCTCAGATCATTCTCCCTTTCTACATGGCTCCACAGCGGGTCCTCCTACACCCATAATCTTGTCAATGTGGGGGAGCTCATGCAGAAAAACCAATCGTCCCAAATAGGGATGAGGATGATGCCTTGAACAACAAGGAGTTTTTAAAAATTGGACGGTTGTGTCAATATTGCAGGCCAGAAACACTGAACTTACTCAGGAAATCTAGGAACTCCTAATGCAATTATCAACTGCAAATTCCTGATTAGATAGTATGGGCAAAGACATTAAGAGCATAGCATCTAATCAAGCTTTATTTGAAGAAAAGCCTAACAACCTCAAAAAATAAAGCAGCTGATGATCACCCAGCTTTGGCAAAAGAAAAGTAGGAAAAAGCTCTGTCCATTTGGCCAAAAAAACAGTTTACAAAAACTAAGGGCCAAATTCAGGCATCAGAATTCAGTAGTTCAGAGCAATATTATCAAAACAAATAATCAGAAATTGAAACTGATTAGAAACTGATATCTCAAACATCTGTTCTATGCCTAGAGTACTGGCAGCAATCCCAACTCCAGACACATCCCAACAGGAAAGCGGACCAATTGTGAGTGACAATACACCAAGACACTCAAGAATAAGTACAACCCTGTGGCTGAAACAGGGCGAGATGACTTCAAACCATTGAATCTACCCAAGTTCAATAAGGGTGGAAATGTTCACTCTTTCCTAAAGTTATTTGAAAAAGCAATGAGAAGAGCATCAGACCATGCTAAAGGATTGGCACTGATTAACTCACTCGATGCCCATAGCTGTGACCTCGTTATGCCCTATTTGGGCGATGATTGGTCCTATATGGATGCCAAAATTGCAATAACCAAACAGTTTGGAGGGCCTGAGAAACTAAAACTCTAGAATGAGCTTCTTAATATTGAATTTAAACAGGTTGAGACTATTAAGGACTTTTCGGATAGATTCTTCATGAGGCACAAGTTCTGCGTGGGTGCAATGCAATAGATAAGTTTGACACCAAGATTGCATTGGAGCATGCGATTATGCCCTTCTGTGAACTGCACAATGTCATGTTGCCTGCATTCAATGGAAGCTTGGAAATCCAAGACCTCACCAATTACTTGAGAAGCTGTTCCCATAATTTCAACACACCTAATCGGGCCAAAAATCTGCAAAAATCCAAATTTTAGGGCCCAAATAACAACGCGATGTCCAACAAGGGGAAAAATTCCAAAATATGAACCAAAAAATTTGAGCAAAAACAGCAAACAGGGCCAATTACATGCTACAAATGTGGTCAAATAGGGCACTTTGGTAATCAATGCTACAGATGGTCCAATAAAGAGCATGGGTCACTTTGCTCTAGAAATTAATAGTGACAGTGAGGCGGGAAAAGAGCAGGTGGAGTAGAGGCGGAATGCTCTAATTACACCGATTTTCAAACCATTCCACTTGACCCTGATGAGCTCCTTGGGGCGAAGATGTTGCTGAAAATAACCATATTGGGGCTAATAATGTCCTTATGGTCACTACTCGGGCCACCACAAAAGCAACTAAACCCTTAAAAAATAACCAAAGAAGCCCGAGCAGAGGTATCAAAACCTTATGCAAAGCAAATTATTGACCAGAGTTTGAATTTACAACCCAGATGTATAACCAATTTACTTAAGCTTAAAGACGTTCAAGTTGCTATTCTCATGAAGACCTTAGCAGATAACTTTCCAGATATTTGCTCAAGCCTGAAAGCACACCTGGAATTGGACAACAGCCTCAGCATTCACACAATAAATACCTCTAAAACTACTCTGAATGTAATTTATGTGGACATAGCAGTGAACAAGGTGCAAGTTTGGGCCATTGCTAATAGTGGCGCTCCTATCAATATAGTAGCATAAAATTGGTTAAAAAACTGAAAATTGCGCCCAATGTTGCTCACTGCCAGGAATATGGAACCGCTGGAGCGCATACTACCAAATCGCTAAGCGCCTACAGTACCCTACCACTCCAATTTGGATCCATTGTAGTAACGGCACCTGCCATAGTGTTGCCAAATAAAAACTATGATATCCTAATTGGGACTGTTTCCTAAGAAGATGTGGAGTTGTTATCAACCATAAGGACGATATTCTTACCATTCTGTGCCAGGCTAAACCACTTTACTACAGCCGTGATAAGGCAGTTGAAAAAAGAATCCAGCCTATTCATAAATCTGGCCTACAAAGATGAAGTCATCCTTATTGAGTATTCCAAAGCTCAGACAAAGATAAAACACTTCCTAATAAGATTGATGAGTCAAAGGGCATTCCACTTTGATCAAATCAGACCATCACTATATCATCCAGAGAACACGTAATCATCCTGACTGGACTAATGATAATCTTCCAGAAGGCCTTTACAGTGAAATATATCAACCATGGTCTAAATCTCGATTTGAACCAAACATTGCCCCTGGTATTATTATTCTAGGCCATGGAGAGATACATATCTTATGTGCAAACCTGCAAAATTGGCCCATTTCCATTAGGCGACATCAAACAATTGCTTTTCTGCATCTGTTCCCTAACATGGTTTTTCACTCATTCCATGAGTTCAGAACTCTTGTCAAATTAGGGCTCCTCGATAAGGACCAACTCAGCATAAATAATGTTGTCCCTATGGACAATTTAAGAAGCTTGACCAACTCCAAGAAAGGCCAAGCTCAGAAGTTATTCTCTAAATATTGAAAAATATTCACACAAGATGATTTTGACTTGGGTTGTGCTAATGGTGTCACCCACAAAATCCATACTGGAGATCATAAACCTATTTGATTACGCCTGATTAGGTGCTCAAAATTATCAGAAGAGGTAGTATCCAAGGAAATTAAGGAACTCCTCAATCATGGTATTCTAGTCCCTTCAAAAAGTCCATGGGCCGCACCAACTTTAATAGTAAAGAAGAAGGATGGAAGCAACCAAGTAGTCATTGACTATCAAAAGTTAAGTAATATCACAAAGAAGGACTTGTACCCACTGCCACAAATCGCCGACGCCTTGGATAGCAAGAGGTGTGAAGTTCTTCTCAGCAATGGATCTTAACGGTGGATATTGGCAAATAGATCTTCCCAAAGAGGAGCGTGAGAAGTGTGTAATTATAACACAAGAGGGCCTATTACAGCTGATGAGAATGCCTCAGGGCTTTGCAACGCCCCAGTCACATTCCAATGGGCAATGGACACAATCCTGGGAGATTTAAAATTGTCATGTTTACTAGTGTACCTTGACAATATCAACGTTTTCAGCCGCACTTTTGATGACCACCTGGAACACCTATAGGAGGTTTTCAAAAAGCTAGCTGCTGCAAACTAAAAAGCCTAGAAAATGTCAGTTTTTCAAAGACCAACTGTAATACCTAAGATTTGTGATTGATAAAGTGGGTCTTTGGCACCAACCTTCTAAGCTGGATGCCATCTCCAAAATGAAACGGCCCAAATCCAAGCGCGATATTCAAGTATTCCTAGGCATGATCAGGTACTATCACCAATTTATTGCCGACTTCACACAACTTGGAGAGCCATTTTTCTATCTGCTTAAAGATAAGGTCCAAAAACTGGACTCCAGCTTGCCAGGATGCGTTTAACCAACTTCAATTGGCCTATTAAGCGCGCCTGTTCTTTGATATCTAGACTTTGATTGCGAATTTATTGTCCAGACTGATGCATCCTGAACAGCAGTGGGTGCCGTGTTATCCCAAGTTGGAGAAGATGGTGAAGAACATCCAGCCGCATTTCTAGTCAGACCTTAAACATTCATGAAAGGAACTACACGGTGACGGAATGAGAATGCTTAGTTTTCATATATGCTGCAAGCAATTTTGGGTCTACCTGCATGGCACTCATTTCAAAACTGTTACTGATCATGCATCTCTAAGATGGTTGAATAACTTAAGAGAACCTGAGGGCCAATTATCACGCTGGTTATTAAAGCTTCAAGCCTATGACTACACTATTGAGCATCAAGTGGGCATAAAACGCCAAAACGCTGACTGTCTATCCCAACTATCCACCATCGAAGCACTTAGTTGGGCCGCCAATGAGTTGTTTATGAAAATGATCAGCGGAGAGTATCAGGATGAGCCTGAATCCATCCAAAAATACTATCAGATCTATGAAAAAATACAAACATCGAAAACGGGATGCTTTACAAGATCATTGAGGATAAAAAGTTTATTTTTCCTGACCATTATCCCGCTCAGACTTAATTATGGAAGCGCATAAGGCCATAGGGCATGGCGGATTTAAGAAGACAAAAGAGCATCTGAAGAAATTCTACTACTAGGAGTCAATGCATTTCGACATCCAAGAAACACTAGAATGCTGTGCAGAGTGTCAAGGCGAAAAACCATTCCAAAAAAGCACATTTATCAGCTTGTTCAGCCCAACTTTGCCTGGCACACTGTATCTATCAACGTTGTTGGCCCACTTCCAACAAGCAATACAAAGGCCAAGTATATCATTGTAGCCATCGACCACTTGACCAAAAGGATTGAGGCCAAGGCCATTTGGGAAGCTGGAGTGGCAACTACTGCCAAGTTTGTACTTAAAAACATCATTACAAACATGGATGCCCTCAGGTTATTCTGACCAATAATGGAACCAACTTTACCACCAATGTCCTTGCCAAGCTCAATCAATTAATGGGAGTACATGGTGTGCTTTCCGCTTCCTATCACCCCAAAACTAATGGGACTGTTGAGCGTGCAAACGGGACGTTGGTGAACATTATATGGAAATTAACCTCAGCCAAACCATCTGAATGGAGTACATATCTAAGTTCAGCAGTCTTCGCTTACAATATCTCCTACAATTCGTCAATCAGGATGTCCCATTTCAAGTAAAATATATGGTAGACACCCGGCCCTACCAATGCTACTATATTTGGCCCTAGAGGATCCTGGCAAAAACACTTATCCTCAATATGTCGAGAAGCTTGCAGATGCCTTAATCAAACTACAAGCACAAGCTTTTGACAACAGTTTTTTCCAAGAAAAAGGCCTGACATCAAAAGGACTTAAGAATCGCTACCTTCTAGCCAAATTTGAAGTTAACAACGAAGTTCTATTTTGCAATACCCACGGATCAGGCTGAATGCAAAAATTGGATTGCATCTGGGTTGGGCCATTTGAAGTGATTGAGAAAACGTCTAGGTTTGTATACACCATCAAGGATATTAGAACTGGCCATATATACAACTGAGTCCATGCAAAATTCCTAAGAAGGTTTAATAAATGGGTTGATTAAGAAAAGAAAAAGTTGAAAAAAACAAAAAGATATATAAAAATATAAGACCAAAACTCAAAAAACAAAAAAATACTTCTATACCAATTAATTTTTAGTTTGCACTTGAGGTTGGGGAGGGGATCCAACTTCAGACTTGATGGGCATTTGGCCTGTCATTTTTCAGACCCATTGGTTGATCCGGCCAAAGTTTTCAAATAGAAAACCAACTCTTTTCTTGTCAGGCGTTCAGACTGATAAGAGAAGACCAACATTAGCTAATCAGGATTCTCAGGGCTTATGTTCAAGTCAAGAGGGGGAAATGTCAGATTCTGATGGCTGACTTAAAATAAACCTTTGATAACTATCAGATTGGGCTAATTATCCTTTCAACACTTGAGCTAACGACTATTGCAATTATAAAACTTGGGCTGATTATCTCAACGACAATTTGATTGAGTAATTTATCAGGTGCTTATCATGATACGCTTGCATATTATGGCCGATTCTGATGCATCAAATCTTGCCAATTGGTCCCAATTATTGAAACACAAACCATACAATTGTATACAAAATAATTTGGGGACAACCCAAAGTTACGTTTAAAAGTCCCATGGACAATTAAATCAAATGAACAACGTTATCAATTTTCTGCCTGAGGGCGAAATTTATATGTCAATATGCATAATTGGCACGATAGCACTTATGTGGACCTTCTGAAGGGGGTTACTTAAGGCTACTGAGGAAGATGCATTCCAACGTCCCAATTAGGGGTGCGTCATTTTCTTCAATTGAGGCCAAAATTTCACAGAAGGTGTGTCTCATCAGCAGTGTGACGAAACTGAAATCCTGAAGATCTTAGGACAATTATGATCTTAGATGGTCGACAATTATGCATGCTTTTATCACAATTTTTGTACCTGAAATCCTCCCAATTTTAAGAGTATTTTGCCAACAATGAACCTAAGAAAAGATTTCAGTCATAGGCTGAACTGAGTGGCAAAATATCTGATGAAACTTTGTGCTGGATTTGGCCAGGAGATGCCCTAGAGGTATAAATACTGGCGACTGGCCTAATGACCATTAAATAATAAATAGCTTGCAATAAAAGTCTTATTTATTTTATCCTTTTCCTGGTTTATCTGAATCCTAACTTTGGGGGAAGTGTCAACAAACTGGAAGGACTAAATCCCCAGTTTGTAGTTAATCCTGCCTCAGAAGAAGTTCTCAAATACAAAGGGAAAATTATTCCCAAAATCGGCCAGAAGAGTCAAGGCGAATTTAATAGGCCTAGTGAGTTAATAGACGGTTTGAAGCCCATAAACCACAGGCAATATCGAGGATCAATTATTGGAACTTTGGCCCAAATAGATCTGCAGGATAACAATTTCCATGTGAGAGATCCTCAGAATTTGACACTGCTCAATAAGGGGGTTCCATTCTGATAGGAAACTTTAAAACAAGCTTTTGACATCCTACAAAAAGCTTTTGTGACTGCTCCTATATCGATATCCAGAATTTGATAAGCTGTTTATCCTTAATACTGACATTAGCAATGTGGCTGTTGGAGCCACCCTAGCACAACTTGATGCAAATCAAGTTGACCATTGTATAGCATATTTCAGTAAAAATGCCACAGGTGGAGAGAAATTACAGCGTTACTAAGCATATATTCCTAGCTATCTTTCTTGCCATTAAACATTCCTTTCCTTTCCTATATAAATTAATTTTTATTTAGTTATGGAACGATTCTCTCAAGGGTGGCTACAACAGATGAAGGATCTGGTTTGACAGCTGACCCACTGGGCACTAAAACTCCAAGGGTACTACTTACTGATCGTTAATTGTGCTGGAATGATACATCAAAACGCCTACAGATTGTCATAACTACCTATATTGACTCTCTATGCCTCCAAGGAGAATTGAATTTATGCTCTTATTGGGAACCTGAGGAACGGACAAAAGATACTCCTGCGGTTCATCAATAGCTGAAGAAGATGACAAAGTGGACTCAGACTAGAAAAGGGACTATTGTATAAACAGGTTGGAACCTCATGGCTTCCATATGTCCACCCGTGGGCTAGAAAAGAAACTTCTCTGGAGGCCAATTTGACTGTGGGTCATAGCTATAAGGAAAACCAACAGTGGCTCTGAGAGTGATGTTACTGGGAAGGGATGATTGAGGTGATCCAGGATATCATTGATTCTTGTCTTATTTGTGCTAGATAGAAACCTCCCAATCTGAAGTATCAACACCTTGTTGTTGATCATACTGCCCCATTTGCTACTTTCAGTATTTGCATTGTTGGTCAGCTGCCTGCAACAATGTACAGCCACTGTCATATCATACTAAAAGTCAATCACTTCACAAAATGGGTTGAGGCCATTTAAGGTGCTTTGACCACTTCTAAAGCGACCAAATTTTTTAATTAAAGAGGTCTTCACCTGACATGGTAGCGCAAAGGTACTGTTTTCTGATAATGGCACCAACTTCATATCTCAAGTCATCATTGACCTTAATTTGTTGATGTACACTTATCCCTCCTTTACTGCCTCATGTCATCCCGCTACCAATGGAGCAGTGGAATGAGCGAATGTAACTCTAATTACCATCTTCACAAGATGGATTGATCTGTCCCATCTTGGTGTAATGAATACCTTCTGACAGCTCTATTAGCCTACCATGTGAGCTACCATAGTGTTATCCAGATGTCACCTTTTTTAATCTCTATATGGCTGAGAGCTGATCTTACCCTCGAGTGTTCAACCCATATTAAAGCCTCACTGCTGGAAATGACCTAGCTAGAAATCCTATAGGTGGAAAAGTAAGTTATCTAAAAAATAAGCCTTAGTTGCCAAGTCTATAGTGACTATAAGTAAGTGTGAATTGGATTTAAGGATCTCTCAGAAACTGATTTTGACTGAATACCGGCCAGGGGTTATGGTCCTGGTCATTATCATTGGCCATGAGGTCAGGTTCACAAACTTGATATGATATGGACAGGATCTTATTATGTGATTTATCATCAGAGACCAGAGTGCTCATTTGTCATCATCAAGTTAGGCTCCATTGTAAAGTGTCCATGCTAGAAAACTCCAGAACTATGTCCCTCCTCAGAAAGATCTTGAAGGGTGCATTGTTGGGAATGAAGGGATTTGCACTAGTTTGGATGAAGTTCAAATTATGGATAATTTACAGCCTGATCAATGGATATTAATCACCTTAGAAATTAACGAGATTGCAACAAATGTTGAGCTCCAAGATGAGCAACTAAAATCCCAAAACCCTTTTAATACAGTGGAATATCTGATAAAGTTCTTGACATTCAGAGATTCTCTGAATCTGACATATAAATCAAGAAAGATCATGTCCAGCGGAATCCATCATTCTGCTGCAACATTCCAGAAATGCTTTACCCTACTCAACCTGGATTTGATTATAAAGTTATAAATACCCCTGAGTTACAAACAATAAAGATATATTAAGTCATTATATTGACTTTTGCTTAGTTTCACTAGAGCTTAACTACCGCTGACTAGATTTTGCCTACCCAATTAGCAGAGATTTGACTTGGCGACGACCCTAAGTCCACCAAGAGATTGCCATAAAGGCATGATGTCTATTATGAGATTCCGCTGGTGCTATTACAACTAATAATCATGAAGCCTTTAAAGGAACCTCCTTTTAAATTTAAGAAGAACTCGATACATAATTTTAAGATTCTCTAAGGAAGTGGTAACAAGGGCACCGGTTATGGTAGAGGGCTGCTTAGATGGGATCTTGCCTAAATGAATCGCCATTCTGGTTGTTATGGAGCTCCAATTCCTTGGATGAGGAGCCAGGATGGGTTACAACTCAAGGCGTCAACTAAGCCATTTTTCTTTATATTTATGAATTCATAAGAATACAAAAACTGTGCAAGGGTTAATGCTAGAGGGTTGACCGCAGGGTTAGGACATGAGGGGCACATTAGTACAGCAGTACTCATAAGCAGTACTAGCATGGAATGACTGGGAGGAATCAAGTATATGGTTGCGCCACTAAGTCAGTACTTCCACTACCGCCAGTTGTTCTTTATCATTGACAGCGTAGTTCAACTCAGGTGAGACATCTTGCAGGAAATTATCCCACTGGATGCTGAACTCCATATTTGACCACAGGCAATAGAGACGCAGCAATTGCGAGATCTAAAGCATCACTAACCACTATAAGATCCTTGTTTGGGTCCACGTTTTGAAGTACAGAAATAGAAAACATTACTCACTTCAAAACCTGAATGCATATTGCGTGTAGATAATCACTACAGGGCTTTAGCGCACCTGGCCTTGTACAAGGGTACAGAAAACTATGGTAAACTAGGTGTAAACTTCTTATAAAGTGCATGTCCCCAGAAAGCTTTGCATTTCTTTTTATGAGGTTGGAGTGAGAAAATCACAGATAATTTTCCCCATTTCTGGAGTGAACATATGACACTGGTCAAATAAATATATTGCCCAAGAAGATAACTTTTAAAGCTAATTTTTCGCATTTGATCATTTTCAGTGTTAAGTTAGCCGCTCTTAAGAGTTCAACCACATTCTGCAAGTGGATCTCCTGGGACGCAAGATCTGAGGAGAAAACTAAAGTACTGTACATATAGGCCACAGAACATACACCCAACAGCTCTCCTAATGCCATATTAATATAACGTAAAAGATTAAAAATGATTTTATGGCTAAATGGCATAACCCAAAAGTGAAAATTCTATTTTTGGTGAAGAAGACAATAAGCCATTCCACCCTCTTTATATATTTAAATCTCATTAATCATGTTTAGATAATACAGATTTGAGAAGACTTTGGCTTCCTCCATATATTGAATGATTTTGCACTTATGTGATGGGATACAGATTGGTTATGTAACCATTGTTAAAGTTACCATTATCAACTATTGGACTTAAGGGTACCATCTGATTTATACACATTAAAAGAGTGGCGAGCATACTAAAGTAGTACGCTGGAAAATAGCACCTTTGGTAAGCTGTTATGTAACCCAAACATAAAGTACTGCCTCATTCCTCAAAGTTAATGGATAGATAGGGTGAAAATGAGAAATAAGTCCACTTTAAGTGTAGTTTGCAGTCAAGCTCAGAGTGCAAGTAAAAATATCTAGCAGTTTCATAAAAGGAGGACATTATTCCTTTAAACATTGAAGAAAGGGTGTTTTTTGGGTGTGCTTCAGCAGAGAAATAAGATTGAGTAGCTGCACGTTAGGCCAATGTGGAAAAATCTGGTGTTTCTACCGCAAGCATGAGATTAATATTTTCCCTGCTCTTTACAGTTTAAAGTCAAAGTAATATCCTTTAAATTGGGTTTGATATAAACAAACGCCACCAATTGCCTACCAAGGTAAGTAGATACTGAAGATTTTTGATTGCCTTAAAGTGTTCAGCAAGGTGGTACTTAAAAATTTGGTAAATCAACAATCCCATTACTTGTAATGTATTGATAGCTTTAGAGGCACCTGCTCTAACCATATTACCATGTAAGTATTGTAACTCAAGGTAGTCAGTTAGGTCTTGATCAATAAAGTTCTTTAAGACACCTGTATCCACCAAAATAGTTGCCTTAAGTTTATTAAAGGGGAAAATAGCGTGGCTTAGAGCAGAACATATCTGAGAGATCCATTAATTATAATTAAAATAGAAAAAAATCATAAGTAAGGTCTATTCTAGGCATAATAACGCCACTAGGATAATAGATCTTATCATAAAATGAGTAATATTTTACTACAGAAATACCAGAAATATATTACCCAACAACATTCACTGCAGAAATATCTACCACCATACTATAATAATAATTCTTTTTCTGCCTCAGAGTGTGGCAAATCTTTAGTGGGGTCAATAGAGGGTTCTCAGTTTGATCTAATATACATAGGTCTGGGGTCTAAACTCCCATAAGCTTATGAATGGATCATTTTTTAATAATTACCATTTATAATAGCATCTTTAAACAGAAGGTAGAATTCTCAATATGATTACTAGATGGACATTGCTATCTCTTGTCATATTATAAAAACCTCTTTTGATGAAGTTTTGCTTTGTTCTTCTGGAGAGAGTTCCAGAGTGGAACATACATTAGGTGTATTCTTAATTATTAGAATAAAAATAGACTCCTGTCAGGCTTCTGAATTTACTAATAATGAGGGTGATTGACATAGGATTCCTCTATTTTTAAAAAGTGTATTTTTTCAGGAAAGGTGTTTATAATGGTCAATTGCAGGTGAAATATAATCAGCAAAATTAATAAGCCTATTATCTGTTGGTATGGGGAAATTCACAAGGAGGCTGATGATCACATGATAAAAGTTCAGCAGGTAAAGTCCCCCAGACCTGGGCGTTTTTATTTAGTCCATATAAAGTTGTATGGAGAAATTTCAGTTTCACAACGTCAAACAAAGAAGGGTCTAGACCCAATAACAGAATTTATATAATATGCTGACAATGGACAGTCAGCTTGACAGAGAAGAAAATTTTGGAACATTTGTAAGGAAGAGAAGTTAGGTCAATATGCTTCAAGAAGGCGTTCCAAATCTTTAATCAACATTCATAAAGCGGCCAAGATCTGAAAACTATATATACCAGTCATCCACATTGAAGAAAATTTAACACAGCAAGTTGGCACCACTAGGGGGCAGATAAGGGTTGTTTAAAGGGTGTTTATAGAAGCCTCAGAAGCAATTAAAGCTAGCGCCTGTTTAATTTCAGAATATTTTTGAGATTAGTTTTAGGATAGTTATAGCAGAGCCTATATGTATCTGAAACCATCAGATACATGCAGGAAGGGCAGGAACCCTATAGCTGGCTGTTACAAAAATTCTGAGCTGTGCACCAATAAACTGAACAAAACATTATGGTAAGAAAAGTAAGCATGATGAATGGCCAAGGCACCCAGTTAATGTTCAGAGAAAGTCCTACATATAAAATTTACATACAATTATAATAAGTTGGTTGGTTGTCTAATGCAATCAGAGTGTTTTTTATATCACATTCATAAGGAAATGATGGAAAACCAAAGATTGGTAACAATGAAACCTACTGTTATAAATCAATGAAATCAAGACACTATAAATGTTGTTAACAACCAGTTAAAGAGCAGTAGAGTATATAAATAGTCATAAAAAATTAAATAACTAAAAAAGAGATGACATATGCAGTCCCTAAAGGATTTAATGACCAATTGTAATTGGGTTCTAGATCCTTTGGAGCTTTATTTTAAGTGATATAGACTACACCAATGGTGGAATCAATTCATAGTCTAATACTGAAAATATTAAATGGCCTATATTCTGGGAAACTCTTTGAGGAGGTCCACAAAAAGGCAATCCAAGGGGTTCAGTAAATTTTTAATAGATTATTAAAGCATGTGATAGCCAAAAAAAGACCTTGGTTTGACAAAAATGATCATACAGGAGATTGGGTAAATGAGAAATGCCATTTTGTTGTGACAATGAGCTCAATATACACAATAAGATCAGGATATTATTGATGGTAGTAGCATATTTCAAATTTGCATAATGCAAGTTTTAGCTTGTAGGCAAATCTTACCAAACTGATAATAATATAGCTAATATGAGATCAATTGCCCCATTTTGCAATCAAATTCAACAACATTAATTTTGTTGACTGAGCAACTTGTAAATTTTAGGGCTATAGATGTAACAATGCAACCTTATATGCAAACCTTGATACCAACTTGGGCATACTTAGCCTTTACTTACAATTGGTTACGGTATGTTTGAGATTAGGGAGGGCATCTAACTTGATACTTTTGGCTTTTTCTACTCTCCTCCTTGTTCTTATGGTCTGTAACCACAATTATATTATTAGACATGGTAGCTTATAATATAAAATAAAGTTTTATATTGTTTACTTAAAGTATATAATGAAAATATGTTTATTAATGAAGTATCTATAGCAGTTCTATGTAGATAATTTTATCTACAATTGCTAAGCATATATTTATATACTTCTTAGTAAAAGTTATCCCTAAAATATCTTCTATATTTTTAATCAGCTGTTTTTAGTTCTCTCTCTTTGTAAGTAGATATATACCTATGCTTTAGTGTATCATCTAAGTTGTACTACAAGATTTGCAATGGTCTGGGCTATTCTCTTTATTTATTGTGTACTAAATGTTACATTTTTCTTTAGTATCCTAAGGTATTTAACTAATATAAACCGGTTTAATTGATGCTTTTAAAATATCAAATTCTACTTTATATTTATTTTCCCAAAAATTTGTCTTAACACCTACACTTATCACTAAGAACAAATACTTTTTATTCACTTTTGAGAAATATATTCTATGTTACAAAACAAAATTTTTAGCCTAAAAAACGTCAGATTTTTAATTTTTCTTTTTCTTTTAAACATACTTGTCACCTATATATGTTTTAAAAAGACTTGTAGACTTTGATCTCAGTATGATTTTTAATTCTAAAATTTTTCAAAGAGTACTTTAGGATCAATATACTTTATAAAAGTTTTCAAAATATAATATATCAGGCATATACCAATTAAGATGTTGTACCACAGTATAAAAGTCCTATAGAGCTGAAAGAAACGTCACTATAAGTGAGAATATGGAAGAATAAGCCACATGAAGCATTTTATCTGATACTATCAATTAATATAAGACACGTTAATATAAAATATTATTATCTTCATATCATTAGTATTGAAAATTAAAATTAAGAAAAACCTCAGAAGCTATTATATTACCACACAAGCCAGTTATATATATCTAGTTCTTGTTTAATTAGTTTACTATCCATAACTATCTTGTTTAACATATGTATAATAATAATGCTGTATTCTAGAGTTCTGACCACAATATCTTAGTTATTTGACCTTTTTCAAGTTAGCATAATATTTCTATCATTATTATTATCTAACTTTTAAAATATTAGTCTAAATAGGATATCAGCCTTATGATAAAATACTTTTATATCTTCCTAACTTATACATAAATCTTTCTCAACTTCTAGTCAACAAACAAATTTGTTGTTTTTTAAATGTTTTGTTATTAATTCCCACTGTTAAGATATATATCATTTTAGATCTCCTTCTTTATTTTTTTATAGTTTTTATCTAACAATTATTTGATACTATCACAAAAAATATATAGTTTTATTCACTAAAAACTCTTTATTAATAATAAATCTTTTATAATTTTTTGGAAATTTTTTTTTTTGATATTTGTCCTGAGAAAGTAAATTTTTAACAAGATAACTTTTATAGTAGATATATAATAGACATATCTATATAAAGTCTTTATTAATCAACTTTCCTATATACTTATCACAGAAATAATTTCATTTTATAGTATGTCTACTAGATTATGAAATGTGGACAATATTTTAGAATAGTTATGTTTATCAAATTAACCTAAAAATTTCATCATTAAATTCTATAAGATATAGAGTTGAATAAGGGTGCTCCTATACTTCTCATCTCAAGCTATATTAGAAAGTGCACAGCTAAGGGATCAAAAATACACTCAGTCTGATTTATGGCTTTGAGTACCCACCATCAGCTTGTGGTTATATAAGATTGCAACAGCTCTCAAATACCACATAAATAACCAAAGTTCTAGAAAGAAGAAGGGCTAAAGCCTCTAATGTTTGAGCGGTTATCCATTTCAGAAGGTACATGTCAGCTACCACGCGCTCCAGGATGCACTATTTTGCTCTAAAAAGAGATGACACAACTCAAATTGGAATGGAAAGTTTTTTTATTATAGATGTAGAAAAAGTAAATAAAATTGGTCAGTGCTCTCACAAGTGAGGGCACTGGCATTATATAGGAACTAGCCTTAGGGGTTACCACACTGTTCTTTGGGACCCTATATCTCACTGGTTTCTTATCCAGCTGCAAATATTCTTATTTTAAATATAATAGGAAAGGGTCAGAGCTGAAAATTGTTATAAAAATTAAAAATAGGTGGATTGATGAGTTACACCTTGATTGGATTCTCCCTAATTTTTAAACTTATTAAAAAATTACTATCAAGGCGCTGTCTATCTGTAGAGTTACTGGCTCTTATTGACAGTCAGAAAATTAAAGAGTCAAGTTACTATATCCAGGAAATGAGAGAGTTTGAATCAGGTTTGGAAGATTAAAAATACTAGATTAAATTAAAAAGTTACCAAAAAGTTAGAATAAAAAGGAAAGGGAATATGGGAAATAGTGGTATCAATTTTTTTGGGAACTTTGAGAAATGGGGTAGTGGTATGAAACTTACCTAAAGTAAAATTGCCAATTTAGCAGTGTAGGTGAAGGATTTATCTACACAAGAGCCTAACCCTCTCAATATATGAACCACTAGGCAGTGTTATAGATAAGGGAGTTATAATAAGAAAGAGGGTAAAATGAACTATAAGGCCTCACATCTCCATTTTCTTTTTGAACAACCTTATAACAAGATTAAACTTCCAAGATTTTATTGCCACGGTGTAAATTCATCCCAGGATGAGTATTTTGATGTTACATTGATGTGACAGTTAAAAGGGAAATTAAATAAAAAGAATTATTGAAGTCAAGTGGGAAACTGAAGTATGAACATGCTGTGAATTTTGCAGGATGGTAAAGTTCAGGCTTATATGAGAAAGGAGGCCAAGAAAAGGCTAAAATGGCACCAAAAAATAAATTAATGTGTAAAGATGGTCACAAGCCCTATCATTTTGTGACAAACCCAAATCATCTGACGACACCTTATAGAGAGTATAAGTTGCTTCATGAGTTGTAGGATTAACTTCATCCATGGGATATGCATGAACCCTGCCCTTTGAATCCAGAGGAACAACTGAAAGCAACTAAAGTCTACATTATAGAACCAGAAAATGTATGGCCTTGATAATGGTACCGGCGCATGGTGATCAGCGGCTCACAAAAGGTGGCAGAAGCTGCACAAGGAATTAAAAAATTAACAAACAGTCCTTCACACATTGAGAAGGTTCAAGGCGTAATGGAAGTGTGGCAAGGGAGGTACATGATGAACTGTAGCTGCAAAGTTTTTTTATGAGAATGGCCTATAATGTGAGGCTCAGTGGAGCTCAAATTCTCTTTGGCCAGCACTGTACAGTTCGGATGTAACAACCTGAGGCACCAAGCAAAAAATCAAGCTTATGGTTTCAATGCCCTCTTTATGATGAGAGTTTGGCTATTTTAGCAGGATCATGTTGCACTAATGCGCGCCAGCATCCCAAAAATTATATTGTAAACTGGAAAACAAAACAAAAAATTGGAACAATAAAAGTATATTTACAAACTAGGGATATACAGAAAACAAATTAGGTTAGTACCTTCACAAGTGAGGGCACTGGCCTTATATAGGCAATGTGGTTTGTGAGATTACTACACTGTTCTTTGTTACTTTACATATCACTGAAATTCTTATTTAATGCAGGATATTCTTATTTTGTTCATAAAAAAAAGAAGTGTTGCAAAATGTCACGAGAAACAAGGGTGGGTGGGATGGTGGGTCATGGCATGATCAGATAATCCTTGGTTTTAACATTACAAAGCTTTTACAAAAATTACAATGAAAACGAACTTCATCACCTGAGTTCCTGGCTCTTGATCAATAATCAGAAAATCTTAAAATTAGGAAAAGATTTTTGGGGATTAGGAGAGATAGGATAAAGGTTAGAATTTTAAAATTATTGTAAAAAATGTAAAATTTACCATTAAAATTCAAATAAAATTAAAAAACAGGGAAATAGGGGGATCTGGAAAATTGAGCCATCTGGGAAATGTGGTAGCAGTATGGAAGAAATAAACTAGAGTGAATTCTGCCATTTTGGTGGTGTAATTGAAGGATTTCCATACTCAAGAACGTTTTCCTTTACTAATATAATCACAAGGTAGTGTGGGGATGGGGGCAGTATTGTAAGAAGAAGATGTAAATATGCAAGAGGCTGCAAGTGACTTAACAATTTAACAGATAAATTATATGGATAAAACATGCTAATAATCCTCCTTCTCTTATAATTAGGAAGGTAGTTTGGCCAATATATCATCAATATTACCAAGTGGCTTATGATACTATTACCGTTTGGAAGCTCACAGGGCATAATAATAGATACAAAGCCTTTTTAGCTCTCTTCTAAAAATTTCCTCCTTTAAAAACTGAAAACTTCTTTTAGACGCAGGCAAAAATACAACCTTAAGATTCCTTCTACAGTAACTTGTAAAACTCCTAACAAAAACTAACTCACAATGGTGTTTGCCAAAGATAAGATATAAAATTAAAAGTTAAAATATGAGATTTATACTTCTCTCTCTCAATTTGCACACTTTTTGTTAAATAATAGTTTAAAATTTAGTAAAAAAGCTCCACTCATTGTTACCTAATTCAAGTTACCTATGTTGATGTGTTTGACGCCTGCTGCCCCCACGTGGGGCAGTGGTGCGCCACCTCCTAATGTTTTACAGCCATTGCTGAATTGTGATCAGGCTGGATTGGCTAGCCCTCCAATTCTTCAGCATGCTATGTCCCGCCTAAGAACTTAGCCTTACATCCCACCCAAACCCAAGAAATGCCACGCTGCCCTCTTGTGCTCCCCCAGAGCAACATGCGATTTGGCCTTAGGGTTAAATATGGCAAGTTGTTCCCCTATTCAGATAAAGACATTATTGAATTAGCCTAGGCTGATATGTAGCTTGCAGGCTTCATCAACTTCTTCCCCTTCAAGGGGATTTTGATCTTGGCTTCTCAAGTGAAGCTGATGCTGCAGTAGCAGCTACCATCTGCCTGGTGTTCCAGGGCACCACCCTCCCAATTACTTGTACCCAGTTGCCCAAAGATACCACTCTTGTGGTTCAGTTCACAAGCCTCCCTACCCACCTACCACCCAAACTTTTAATTAATAAAATTATCACTGGATTATCAGAATATGGTTCTGATCCCATGATACAATATGTGAAACAATGGAGCCACTCGCCTTGCAGGCCCCTGCGCCTTCATAGATATTCAACCATATCAAGAGAAATAGCTCTCTAATCACCCTCGCACCATTAACCCTCTGCCCCAGACCATCCTTTTTGGGCTTGAGTGGATGGAGGGCGCACCATTTGCCCTACCTGTGTTGAACCAGACCATTTGAAACAGCACTGCCCCTCCATCTTACGAGCCGTGGCAAAAACACCTGACTCTTTGCATGATGAACCCATAGCTGATCCAATAACATTTTTTTAAATAGGGCACTATCCTTCCCCCTCCCCCCAAAGTGGTAGCCACAGCAACCACTGAATCAACCAACCAAAAATTACCTCAACGAACTTCTTCTCCTGAACCCACTAATCAGGAGCCAGAATGGACTAAAGTAAGCTCTAAACCATTCTCCCAGCCAAACACAACAGATAACCCATATACAAATAAGCCAATCAAATTTAACAAAAATCCATGGGATTATTTGGTTGAGGTTGATGAATCAGGCGAGATTATACCTGAATCCAAATGGGCTGGGCCCCCTCCATTTGAAGTGTACCTTAATACGGATTATGCGGCCCATTTCCCAAAGTGCCATTATGTGCCTCACCCTGATGCCACCCCATTCAAAGGTGACCACCAACTAGATGAATAGGCAGTTGACTCACCTCAAATGTCTCACAATACATAAAGCCGTTGCAAAATCAATTGTAGTACTGGCTATGGGCCTGCCACCTCTTAACCTACATAGTACCATACTTCTAAAATAGAAAAAAGACCAACCCCAATACTATTAACCAGAAAATTCAGCAGTTTAGATAGTTGCAGCAGTCACAAAGTTTGGCCCAAAAAACTGCATTACCTACAACAACCTTGCAACTGTCGCCACCCTACCTAAAGTGCTCTTTGAGGCTGAAAAAGCACTTACAGACTATATTTCCACTCTCCTTATCTCAAACATTGATTTTCAAGGACCATTTGTTATCTTGCCCACATTTCCATGATGCGCCCATACCAATGCTATCAGTTTTGTGCCGCTACATGTCCAGATCAGATGAGGAAGAAGAGCCTCCCAATCCCCTTCACCCACCACCATGGATGTATAGCGGTTTCCACTTCTGACTTGTTCGTGTGTTTTGTTAGAATCTTGCATTGGTTCAAGTGGATCCATCTGTCTCATTTCAACTTTATCTTCTTTTATTTTCAAGTTTTAGCTTTTCATGAATTGGTAATGTCCATCCCCTGGTTGGCTTGCATCAGTTAAATAAAAAATATGAATTTATTAGAAAATATAATTTTAACCTAATAAATTATTTAGTTTTTAATAATTGGCCAGGCACCAGTATTTTATACATCAAGGGCATCTCCTAGCCATACTCATCTGTTAGATGAGTTCAGACATGAAATATGCTAATGGTGTTAGCAATATTGTTAAATACTTTCCCCTAGTCAATGTTAATTTCTGGCGGTATTGGCTAAATCCA
The DNA here is from genome assembly GCA_022478985.1 of Massospora cicadina. Classification (NCBI taxonomy): domain Eukaryota; kingdom Fungi; phylum Entomophthoromycota; class Entomophthoromycetes; order Entomophthorales; family Entomophthoraceae; genus Massospora; species Massospora cicadina. Next base: position 115,178 of record JAKSZP010000177.1, read on the forward strand.
CCAAGTTGGTTGCACAGGATATTAACTACTAAGCAACAGGATGAAAGATATGCAGATCGCCAATACTTAATAAAATTGATATATAAGATTTGGAGCGATCAACCCAATCAACACTTTTATTATAATATAAAATTGCAGAACCTCTCTGCAGACTACTAAAAAACTCTCCCTTCTCATTCTTCTGCTAAACTCTTATCCTTAGTATTTTTGGTCAATTTCGCCCTTCTGCTTAGTAATCTCCCATTCATTCCATTTTAGGAGTTTTTCTTCTATCTCAAGGGTTCAGCAAAATTCCCACAATTTGCCAAGCTACTGGTACTACAATCAAATAGATTCACATTAATACAATATTCCGCTAAATCTCAAGGCTCACCTCGGCACATATACTACAATTCATCATATATATGGCTTATCATCCAGTCATGTTAATTTCTCAACATCACCCCCCCCTATACTGGACAATAAGTGTCTATTGCTTGTATGCTTGGAGGAACTTTGCATGGACATAGTTGATAATCTGACCACCCGTGGGTTCCTTGATGGTGTAGCATCAATACCAGTCCTCTCAGTTATTTCAAATGACCCAGTCCAAATGTTAGTGAGCTTGTTCTTCTGTCCAAATCCATGTTGGTCGTGGAATAAGACATGGATCCTATAGTGAACTGAGGGAATCCGCTGCATCTACTTTGGTCAGCTGCCTGATTGTGAATCTTCTTAGCTAAGCTGGTAGAATACACTTTTGTTTGTAATTGATAAGCATCTCCATTAAATTGATCAAATAGCGCTGCGTTCTACACCTCCAGTATTCTCCACACACAAATAGATCAGAGCAGGTAAAGCCAGATGTTTACCATAGAGAAATTGAAAAGGAATCGTGCCAGTTGACAAGTGGTAGCTGATATTATATGCAAAGAAAGCTGTGGTAGGAGGGTACTCTATTCAAAGGGTTGATCTTTCACAAGCTTTTGGAGAATGTTAAATAATGTTCAGTTGAGACGTTCCACCATTCTATTGGATTCTGGATGGTAGGGTGTAGTCAAGGCCCTGCAGATTGCCATCAATTCATTCAACTTAGACATGATATGCGAAGTGAAATTGGTTACATTATCCGTTAAGATGAGCTGTGGACAGCCATGTTGCTGTATGACACACTCCAAAATAAACTTAGCAGTGGTGAACGCCCCCAAATCATTAATTCCCGTGCTTCCACACATCTTTTCAGTTGATCAATTGCTACAATTATGTACTTTGATTGGTTTGCGCCAGTTGGAAAAGGCCCCACCACATCAAGGGAGGCGGTATGCCATGCTAACCGGGGCTTAACCAGCTGATATGTGATCTCCTTGTGAAATGGTTTCAATACTTGACACTGATGACATCAACTAATCATCTCCAGAACATTATAATGCAAGCTCTCCCAATAGTAGTGGGGTCTCAAGAACTACAACATTTTCTGTAACCCTCCATGCCCTACCGCCAAATGTGCATACAAGATAATTGCTGGCCTAGCAGAGGGTTTAGGGAAACATAGCGTCAATTCTCCAATCCACTTTTATATATAATTCCTCATCGCCTAAGAAGATATCCTGTCTAAGCCATCTAACACTTTGATCACTTGTGGCAGCACATCCTGATATCTGTCCACCACCATCTTCTCATACATAATATCATCCAAATCCGCCATAGTGGCGACCGTTAGTAGCTGGGATAGACAGTTGGCATTTTGATGCTTTTCCCCCAGCTGGTGTACAATCTCAAAATTGTAGACTTGGAGCTTCAATGCCCATTGCGCAAACCATCCTTCAGGTTCACGGAGATTTTGCAGCCAATGCAGGGATGCATAATCTGTTAAACTTGGAGTTTCACCCTGTGTAGATATATCCAGAACTGTTTATATGCATATATCACAGATAAGCACTCCCACTCAGTCACAGTGTAATTCCATTCATGAAGATTTAAACTTCAGCTAAAAACATGACAGGATGCTCTACACCATCATCATCCTTCTGAGATAATACTGCCCCTATGGTGGAAAGCGATTTATCCATTTGTACTATGAATTGTTTTTAAAGTTAGGGTATATCAAAATGGGTGCGCTCACCAACGTCATTCATAAGACATAAAAAGCGTTTTATCATTGTTGGGATTCTCTCTGGATTAGGTGAAAGCCTTGTCCAGGGGGAAATTGATATAATCAATTGAAGGACATAATTTTCAGATAGCCCAATAATTTTGAGAATGGAGTTCAATTCAACTAGAATACCAAATTTGGGGCTTTGCCCTTATGCTGAATTCAGGGAAAATGTACATTTCCTATTTGTTATCTAATCTCTATCCACTCTTTATCTATTCCCACATATCCTAGTATCAGGACTTTCCTATCCGTCCCATGACACTAACCTTAAATATCCCTATTCCTATCCTTATATTTTGAAGCACTACAAATAATGCTAGATTATTATAAATAAAATACTTCTCTACAGAACTCTGATTTATTTTATTTTACTTTAATCTAATGGAGAATGTCTCATCCAAGGCTACAAGCTTCAAAGCCCTGCCTTCAGATAAACTCGCCGCCAGTGAATCCTCCCTGGTGGCCCAACAAACATCATTAAGTCTAATTAAAGTTGGCGTTCTTCTTCAATAACTCAAAGAGCGGTGCCCCAATACAACTGAAGTTATGAATGAACCACCAGTAGTACTCAACCATTCCCAAAACACTTGGATATCGCGCTTATTGCTTGGCTAAGCCATCTTACATATGGCCTCCACCTTTTCCAGCTGAGGTTTAAGGCCCTTTGCATCCACTACAAACACGAGGTATCTAATTGCTCTTTAAAAAGTGACACTTCCAAGGCTTGATCTTAATGCTAGCGTCAGCAAGGCAGCGGAACACTTGTTCCAAATGGTCCAAGTGTTCCATGAACGTCTGTGAGAGTACATTGATAAAGTCAAGGTAAAGTAAAATGCAGGAAAGCTTTAAGTTACCTAAAACTATGTCCATTTCTCGCTGGTATGCTGCTGGGGCGTTGCATAAACCTTAGAATACTTTGGGTTGGAATAAGCCTTATAGGTTTTTATCGTGAGTTAGACCATTCTGCTAGTGGCAGTTTGATCTGCCAGTACCCCTATATCAAATCCTTGGCAGAAAAATAATTAGCCCCTCTCATTCAATCTAATGAATCATCAATCCACGGAAGGTAGTAGGAATCTTTCTAATGATGCTATTGAGCTTTCAGTAGTCAATGACCACCCAGTTGGTCCAATCTTTTTTATTAACAATAAAGAACCAGCACTGCCCGCAGGCTCTTGGATGGCTCTAACATCTCTTGTTCAATCAAATTGTCTGCATCATAGGAGACAGCCTCTTCCACCACTTTGGAGCACCAAATAGGCCATGAATGAATGGGACGATGATCTCCCATGTCTACCTGATGCACTACTCCTCGTGTGCACTACAAATCGTGGTCATCAGAAGCAAAAATACCTCAGTAATTTCAAGTAGGACCATCACCTTATCTTTTTGTTCCATGACAATCCAGTTATAGCTTCCCATGGAACCACTGCCATTACGCTAAATGGGGATCTTACCAGTTGTCAAGTTCCTCCCATGATCAAAGTCATAATACAGTGAATCTCGTCAATAAAGCCAAGTGTAAATAAGCCACCATTTGGTGCCTTTGGACCATCATAGCCTCCTTCAGCAGGTATGCTATCAGCATCTTTTCCCCCTTCCCTGGGAACAATAAACCTAAGAGACACATAAGGTTTGATCAGAGATTCCTGTTAGGGCCCCATAATCTCTCCATATAAACCTTCTGGGATGTAAATTTCAAGCTCCGTCCCTAATATGACTTGATGACCAGATGGTATGCTTACAGTGCTCACAGCTCATAGTGGAATACCTTTGTACTCGTAGATCTGGTTAATGAGGGCTCTAGTCCTCCGTATTATCTGCCAATAATGACCAGAAATCATCCTGTCAATATACACCAAGTTGATCTGGATGGAGCAGATTGGGCCCTTTGGGACTCTGCTAGAGGTAAAGTAAATGAGGATCTGTTGTCCCAGGATACTAATGGTTTCTTCTGCCATATTTACCATGGCCCCAAATCGCCACATGAATACAGCACCAATCAACATGTAATAGTTATTATTTGGAAGAACTACCTCTGGAGTGGAAGCCCTAACTGAACCAAATTACAAAGGTAAAAGCTGTAAGCTCCTTTGGACACTGCTCTGCGCCCTGCAGTCCCATACACTAATCTGTGTTCCACATCAGGCTTCATGGAAGCACAGCCATGACCTTGGTGGAGATTATATTAACTGGGGCACCAGTATTTATAATAGCTTGAATTTTTATGTTATGAACAAAAATATCACAGTAGGTATACTTCAAATAAAAAGAACCATTGGTGTTTATTACATGAACGTCAAAGGGCTTTTTGCTACCAAGAAAAGTGGCTATACCAATACCAACATGAGGATACTCCTGGGCTATCTTTTCTACCAGGTTGGCTACATTAACCCCACTAGGGAGGCAACTTCCGTTGGGGGTCTAACATCACTCATGCCATTTAGTTCAAGGATTTGAAAAGCATACATTTTGCACATCTCAGTGGAACTTGGAGCCTGAGGGGCGATAAGCGCATTCTTAGAAGGAAGCTAAGATGTTGTGCAGAAGTTGTTGGTATAATAAGTCATCAGGTTAGTACTGGGGCCAACGCAAAGAGACTCATGGGAATCGTCAGGGACAAATAAATTTGAATTAGTGGAGTTAGAGCGTCCCATCTTTAATCCACTAAGATTTCTCCTGCTCAATTAAAACAGATGCACTGCATGAACGTGATGATTGCCTGGGTAATTAGCCGCATAATGGCCTTTTTGTCTTCACAAGAAATATGCATTCATAAATGTCTTTCAGCTATTTTGCACCTGAAGGTTTTGCCAAAAGTTAACCAAATCATTGAAATTAGGATGGGTATGGGGCGGCTGAGTGTAAGGAGTGTGGAAAGGATCCACTAACATATTAAGTGGACAACAATTACCCAATGGATTATAACTGGGTCGTTGTGGTCCATTTCCTGATAAGATGCGGTGGCGGTATCAAAGGCCTTCCACTCCATATTGGGAGCGCTGAACGTGGCAGAGAGATGACATAAATTTTTTAATTAAAAAAAGACCCACGTCTTTGTTCAGTATGAGATTCATAGCATTATGCAGTTTATTAATGGCTTTACTTCCGCTGTCATGGTTATGCCTACATCCTCATTGGTTAAGATATTGGCTCCCACTAACACATGAGCTTCACTTGTGAATCTCTCTGCAAACTCCACCAATGACTTGTTCTTTTGAAACTTTATTGTCATAAATTCAGCCTTGCACTGCGTCAACTTCGCTACATCCCCAAACAGGTGGAGCACAGTCTCCTTTACCGCTTGATATGATACAGAACTACTTTTTAGGTAACAGGTGACCTTGTTGGCGCTCTTAATATCTAGATTGGATAGCAACAGTTTTGCTTTATGCCAATCCAATGCCCCTTCCACAGAAAATTTGAACCATTCAAAATATCTGTGCATCTTCCTATCATGACTGAAAGGTGGTAAATTCTCAATCTGCATAAAATCACCTTGCTCTGGGATCCAGACGCAAGGTTTAGATAAAATAAGTTCAGAATGGCCAAGGGGAACATCCCCTTGTGGACTAGAATAAGGTTGTGCAGATGGATGCAAATCCAGCACAGTGGACTGAGAAGAAGTTGAATTTGTGGAGAGGACTGCTGCTACCCCCAAAGTACTTGCTGGCTGATCCATAGCATTATCTCTAGACTCACCGCTGAATGCGCCCTTCTCTCCTTTACCAATCTGTTCAGCAAAATGTTTGTAAATTATTCACTCAGCTTTGAATAAATAGCACTGTTAAATTCTGAGGATCGCTCACTTTTAGATTAAATCCTGCACATCTAATTAGGTTGAAGTTTTTCAGAAAGATCTTCGATTTAGCCTGTGTCTTACAGTATTTTGACCTTTTGAAAGCTCACTAGGCTTATAAAAATTAATCTGGCTCTTCTGGTCAATCTTGGGCTTAATTTTCCCTATGTAATGAAAACTTCTACCAAGGCAGACAAAGGTAAAAGCTGAGATTTTTCATTTTAGCAGCTTGTCAAAACACTTTTAAGATTAGACTTTGATAAAAAAAGCCAGATAAAGAGAATTAATGGAATATATTTTTTAAATAATATTATTTGATGATCATTTATTAGGCCAGGCGCAATTAATTATACCTCTAGGGCATCTCATGGCCACATTTAAGCACAAAGATCCACTGATAATTATTTTCCACCTCAGTTTGGCCCTTAAACTGATACAATTACGACCTATTTCTTTGACTATTGGTGGCAAAATACTCTCATACTTGGGAAGACTTCAGGGGCAAAAATCACAATACAAACGTGCAAAATTGTCCTAGGACCAGCCCAATTTGAGTTTTGACATACAGCTGACAAAATACAACTTCTGGGAAATTTGGCTTATTTCAATTGAATGACATACCTCTAATTGGGGACGTCGGCATGTCTCTCTCAATATCACTAGGTATCTTCATTCAGGCGGTCCACATGCAAGTATTTTTGTGCCAAATATGAGGATTGACATACAAAATTTTCCATAGGGCTGGAAATTGGTTATGACATTATGATGTCAATTTTTTAATATATTTGTCTATGGGAATTTCAAAGGGTATTTTCAGTATTAATCCCTGGATGATTTCCTAAGATGAATGGTTGACATTGCCCCAATTAGTTGGGACCAAATGTTATAGTTTTTGCATGTAGAATAAGCCTGAATATGTGAGGATATTTAGCCTGAGCTTTCAAGAGAATAATCAAATTTGATTGATGTTGATATAATTGGCCTGAGCTGTCAAGTGTATAATTAGATCTATTTTATTAAGAAATTTGGCCTTAGCTTGAAAGTGATTAATTAATTTAATTTGAAGTTGAGATATTTGGCAGAGCTGTAAAGTAGATAATTTAATTAGCTTGGTGTTGAGATATTAGCACAATCCTTACCTTCTGATATGGATTCCTAGGCTGTTAGCTGAGGTGCCATATTAAGAATTTTCTTATTTCTAATAATCCTGTTGTTTGGCCCATTTGAGATAAAGATGCGTGGCGGCTCCCCTCTTTGGGTTGGGCACCACTATTGATACAAAAATTGAGATATTCAGCACAAGCTGTTAAGTGAAAAATTAATTTAAGTTGACGTTGAGATATTTGGCATGAGCTGTAAAGTGGATAATTAAATTAACTTGGTGTTGAGACATTCAGCCCAAGATGTACAGCAATAATTGGCTTTAGTTAACAATCAGAGAAATTGACCCAAGTTTTGAAAGTAAATTACCCTGATTTGTTGGTTTTCAAAGGGTTTATTTTTTGGGTCAACCACCAGAATCTGACATTTCATGTCATGGAATCAGCTGATAAGAATTATACTGGGCTCACAATCAGGGTGTTTGAGCACTCAGTGAAGAGCTCAGAATGCCTTAGGCAAAGAGGTCCAAGCGACTTGTATAAGTGAGGTTCTATTGGAAATGTGAGGGAAGCGAAAGTTTAATAATGTACCAAAGGCCCTAAGGCAAACCAAATAATTGCAATGGGGGCAACTGCAAGTCTTGCGGGGGCAACCCCAAGGGTGGGGAAGGTAAGGAGGACAACTCTTCAGAATTTTCGGTTGTTGGCCTTTGGGTTCAAACGGATAAGATTGGGAGCCAATAAGGGGCAGAACAAGGCCCATCATGCAATAACTGGAAAGGTAGGGGGATGGGACAGTGCGGAGCGTTGGGGCTGAGCTCTCCCTGGATGGGGCGCTCCAGACCCCATGGGCGAGCAAGGCCATTGGCTGACATACCAGGTAGGGGTCCCAACTCCATGAGCATTAGAGAAGGACCACTCTGGCACTGCTCCCATTGGGAAGCAGCTTTGGGGAAGCCAACTACAGAATGGACGGACAGATTTAAATTTGACAAACACATGATAACAGACAAGGAAGCGCTTTCATTGTCAGGGGTGCTCTGGTTTATTATACTCATGACGCAGCACTGGGTGGTGGGGTTGATCAACTGGATAATCAATTGGCAAGCATCAGAAGGAGGAGCTGGGTGGTGACATGCTTTGCCAGATCAATTGGTAGAATTTTTAATAAACAAATTAAGGTGGATGGAGGCTGCCATAAGCTGAGTGCTGTATATGAGGTTTATTAGGCACAAAGCACAAGAAAGTAATAGAGTGAACCAACAATAGCCCCTAGGCAGGGCGGTTATCTTAAAAATTGGGAAAATCGCTTGAGGGAAGTGTTATGGGATTGGTCAGTTTAGTTGCAATGTGATCTGGTTGGCTGGTGGGGAGAGGGTGGGGGATGCTCAAGGTCCTGGCAAACATAAGAAATCTTTAGTAAATTTCTTCACATTTCTGGGCCCAAGCCAGGTCAATGGTGCCAATATGGGCCCTGGCCATCTGAGTCAGCCTGCTTTAAAGATTCAGGTTTCCCATATTCAGCCCAGAGGGCTGTGGCAGCTAGGCTGAGTTATTCAAGACCTGGTCCTAACTCTCGATTGGGTTATTCACATGATCTGAACTTCTTGGATTTATCCTAGAGAGTTGAGGCAACTGATCTGAATTGTTCAATGCCTGGTCTGAGATCCAAATTGTGCCCCACTTTGATTTTTGGTTCCAGCTAGCCTGGACTGGTTCCCAGGCTAGAGTTTGAATACTGGGACTTGATGTTGGCACGGGCAATTTCCTCAAAATTTTGGCATAATTTGCCTGGGGAGTGGGGGTCCCAGGGTCTGCTCATGGCCCCTGGCTTGCATAAACTCTCTACAAACCCCTTCTATCAAACTCAACAGGGTTGAGGAGGGGGAAGGAGTGGGAACAGGGTATCCTTGGGGGGAATAGCGGTCACCCATCACTCATCTACTATGTGTGCCAAGTCACTCAACTGCAACGGGGAGCCACTTGGGCCTTAGGGCCCCTTTTTTCCAGAAGGGGTATTGATTCCTATCCAGGTGTAGAGGCTTGTCTGCAGGACTTACATTTCCCCACTTGACTCGAACATAAGCCCTAAGATTCCCAAGTAGCCTTCATTGATCTTTGTCATTCTTTAATTTTATTCCAAACTGCAAATAGAAGTCAGTCAAGTGCATAGCCTTAACTTTTTCCCCAATTGCCAATGAATTTGGAGTCAGATCCCCTCTTCATCCTCAAGTGCAAAATATAGTATTAATTAGGTTATATATATTCTTTTTAATTTATTTTAAACTTTTTTCATACTTTTTCCCGTTTATGCAATGCTCATATATACTTATACTTTTCTTATTTGCCAGCTTATTAAACCTTCTTAGAAATTTTTCATGGACTCCGTTGTATATATGGCCAGTCATAATTTCTTGATTGTGTATTTGAAATAGGATGTCTTACCAATTATTTTAAATGGTTTAATCCAGGTGCAATCTAACTTTTGCAATTGACCCAATCCTTGGGTATTGAAAAATAGAACCTCATTGTTAACTTCAAATTCGGCCAATTTATACCAATTTTCAGATTATTTTCATGTCAGGCCTTTTTCACGGAAAAACTGTTGTTAAAGGCTTGAGCTTGAAGTTTGATTGGAGTATCCGCAAGCTTTTTTAAAAAAGGACAACTGTTCTTGACAGGATCTTCTAGGACTAAATATAATAGTGATGGTATGGCCATATGTCTTCCATATCATTGAGTTGTTGACTGAATCTAATTGTCAGATATTTGATAGGGAAATAATAATGTTAACACGCTTAATTTATTATGAATCATATTGGTTATCAGTGATAAAGATCAGGAATATTTTAAGCTTATGTAAAGCTTAAGATTTGTGGCCTAGCGATTCCACTTAATAATATTTGACTATGATGACTTGGGTACAGGGGCTTTATTGGTTTGGTCAGAATTAAAATAATAGCTGACTAAATGACCCAGGCACGTGGGCTTTGTTGGTCTATGTCAAAATTAGTTTTTAATGTTGATAGAGTTTTCAATCAAAATAATTACTAATTAGTGTTTATGAATCGCCTTGGTATGTGCTTCCAATCGTTTGAGATTAGTACCAGTTCAGCTATTTGCAGATGCATTAGATACGCTGTCTTGAGAATATTTCTGAGTTTGAGACCAACTCTGAAACTTTTGAGATGTCTTGAGTCGAATGGATTGTAGACCCTCAAATGAACTCATTACTTTCTCTGGCCAAGTGCCATTGAAAATGAGATGTCATGGGTAAGATGTGGTGAACATTGAACCCTATAAATTATCTCAAGTTGTTACTAATAAAATAGAATCAACTATTATCTCGAGATTACAGTTTAATTTATAAAAGCTTTTTTGTATTTAATACTTTACGTTGTATTAAGTTGAAAATTTACTTAGGATTAGTAGGATCAGGGCAGCAAGCCATCATATAAGTAACGACAGAAGAATATAGCTTCAAGTGTGATTACCAAGGATTTATATCTTAACTATAGTCACCATCTGGTCTATTGTCTTCATACAATAGACATTTGAAACTCCACCTTACCTTAGAAGAAGAACCAGCCATCCTTAATAGACCTAAAATTCTACACATATAATAGCTGAAATAGGGGACACTTGGTTGCTGTAATGTAGGACATATTGTAGCCATTACTGCTTAACTCAAGTAAGTATTCCATTCAAATGGTTTATCTGAAGTTAATTTTCTGATATTGTTCACCAACGTCACATCTGCGCGTTCAACAGTACCATAAGTTTTGGGATGATTGGGAGCAGAAAGCACACCTTGTAATCCCTTAATTGGTTGAGCTTGGTGCTAAAATCCAAGGATCGCTCACTTGAATATTTAATTCCTGCATGGTAAACCAGGCTGAAGTTCAGCTCGTGGATCCTCAATTAAGCCAGTTGCTTACGGTTTTAGAACTGTTTGTAAATGCACTAAGCATACAAAAATGGCTCCAACTTTTCTTGGTTAATTTTTAGGTTTGATTTTCCTGTCATAACTGGGAACTTCAGCTGAGGCAGGCAAAGTTGCAAGCTGTGGATCCTGAGATCCCAGCTTGCTGACACTCTCCAAAAGCGACTTAAGATACTAATAAAATGAATAAATAATAAAATAGACTTTTATTAGACTAGATTATTTGATAATTATTCATTAGGCCAGGCGCCAGTATTTATATCTCTAGGGCATCTCCTGGCTACATCCAAGCACGAAATCTCAACAGATATTTTACACCTCAGTTCAGCCCTTAAACTGATACAACTGAGATCTATTCTTAGGTTTATTGGTGGCAAAATACTCTCATATTTAGGAGAATTTAAGGGACAAAAATTGCAACGGTGAGCATGAAAAATGGTCCCAGGATCATCTCAAAATGAGTTTCATCACACTGCTGATAAAATACAGATTCTGGGAGATTCTGTGGTTGATACAAATAAATGACATACCCTTAATTGGGACATCATCAGGCCACTCTCATTAGCACTAACTACCCTTCATTTGGTTAGTGCATGTGCAAGTGCTATCATGCCAGTTATGCATACTGACATACAAATGTGCCCTAAGGTGGGAAATTGATTACGTTGTTCGTTTGTTTGATTTTCCATGGTACTTTTAAAAGTTAATTTCAGGTCAGTCCCAAATAATTTTTATATATGAATTTCTTAATATCGGTCCCAATTAATTGGGACTAGTTGCCAGGGATTGAGGCAGAGATAATTGGCCCAACTGTGTGAGTGTACTCAGCCTGAGCTGTCAATAGAATAATTAATTACATTGACATTGAGTTGATCAACCCAACTGTGTAGTTTCAGAGAAAATTAACCTAAATGTGTGGGGATATTAAGCCTGAGCTTTTGTATATAATTAAATTCATGTAGCAATAATCAGCCTGAGTGGTGTTAGTGTAATAGGTTCTATTTAGATTACTAGTTTAAGCATTAGGTGGGAAAATTGGCCCAATCTATAGGTTTTCAAAAGGTTTATCTTCAAGTCAACCACAGAATTTGACGCTTGGCAAGGACATTGTGGTAAAATTCGTTCCATTATTATTCAGAATAATCTGAGGACACCATGCTTATAGATAATGTTTTCAAGGACGAACTTGGTTGTAGTTGCTGCTCCTGCTTCCCAAATAGCCTTGGCTTTGACCCATTTAGTCAAGTGGTCAATAGCTACATTAATGTATTTGCCTTCAAATTGCTTGTTGGAAGAGGGCTGACAACGTTGATAGATATGGTGTGCCATGCAAACTTGGGCCAAACAAGCTGATAAGATGTGTTTTGGAATAATTTCTGGCCTTGACACTCCGCACAGCATTCTAGCATTTATTGGATATCAAAGTGCATTGACTCCCAATAGTAGAATTGTTTCAGATGCTCCTTTGCTTTTTTGAATCCACCATGCTCTATGGCCTTATGAGAAGCCAAAATAATGTCTGTTTAGGATGATGGTCTTAGAAGTACACTATTTGCTCTTAATAATCTTGTTTAGTTTTTCATTTCAAATAATTTGTTTCATGTCGTAAATCTGATAATAGCTTTTTGACAGGTTCAGGCTCATCTTGGTACTCTCCACTGATCATTTTCTTAAACAACTCATAAGCCAGATTAAGTGTTGCAATAGTGGGGTAGGCGGGAAAGGCAATCAGCATTTTGATATTTTACCCCAACATGATGCTCAATTGTGTAGTCATAAGCTTGGAGCTTTAGCTCTCAATGCCTAATCGGCCCTCAAGCTCTCTTAAGTTGTTCAGCCATCTTAGGGATGCATGATCAGTAACAACTTTGAAATGAGTGCCATGCAGGTAGACCCAAAATTGCTTGCAGCATATATGAAAAACTAAGCATTCTTATTCCTTCACTATGTAATTTCTTTTGTGAACATTTAAGGTCCCACTATCAAAGGCAACTGGATGTTCTTCACCGTCTTTCCCAATTTGAGATAATATGGCTCCACTGCTATTAGGGATGCGACAGTCTGAACAATAAATTCAAAATCAAAGTTCAGATATCAAAGAACATGAGTGACTAATAGTGCCGTGCGGCTCTGATTAAATGAACTTTTCAAGATGGAGTCCAGTCAAATGGGACCCTTATCTTTAAGATAGATATAAAAGCAGCTCTCCAAGTTGTGCGAAGTTTGCAATAAATTGGGGATATTACCCAATCATGCTTAATAATACTTGAATATCATGCTTGGATTTGGCAAATTTCATTTTGGAGATGGCATCCAAGTTAAAGGTTGGGGCTGAAGACCTATTTTGTCAATTACAAGCTGAGATATTCCAGCTTATCTTTGAAGAACTGGAAATTTTTGGGCTTAATTTTAGGTTTGAAGATTCTAGCCTTCTAAAATTCTCCTCTAAGTGTTCCAGGAGGTTGCAAAAGTTCATATGAAAACGTTGATATTGTCAAGGTGCACTAGTACACATGACAACCCTAAATCTCCCAGGAATGTGTCCATGGCTCTCTGAAAGGTAGCTAGGGCATTGCAGATCCCTTGAGGCATTCTTGCCGGCTGTAATAAGCCTCTTGGGTTATGATTGCACATTTTTTGTGCTCCTCTTTGGGAAGATCTATTTGCTAATACCTGCTGATAAGGTCCATTGCTGAGAGGAACTTCACTCCCCTAGCCTGTCAAAGTAATCTTCAATTTATGACAGAGGGTACAAGTCCTTCTTTGTGATGTTGTTTAACTTCTGGTAATTAATGACTACTTCGTTGCTTACATCCTTTTTCTTCAATATTAAAATTGGTGCCACCCAAGGTTTTTTGAAGGCACTAACATGCCACGATTGAGGAGTTCATTAACCTCCTTAAATACAGCTTCTTCTGATGATTTTGAGCGGCTAACTGGGTGAAATAAAATTGGTTTATAATCTCCAGTTCAATGTTGTGGACGACACCCTTAGAACATCCCAAGTATAAACAGCTTGTGCAAATATTTACTGATATCTAGAAAATAGCTCCTGAGCTGGGCTTTTCTCAGAGTTGTTAAAGTTGCTTAAATCAGCCATAGGGACAGCTTTATTAATGCTTATTAGGTCCTTATTGGGAAGACTAATTCAAGAAAAGTTCCAAATTCATGTAATGAACTAATTTCCATAGTATGTAACAGATGCAGAAAAGTGATTGTTTATGTCACTTGATGGAGATGGGCCAATTTTGCGGGTTTGCAAACAAGATGTGAATTCCTCCATGGCTAGGGATGATGATACTAGGGGCGATGTTTGGCTTGAATCGAAATTAGACCATGGTTGATATACTTCACCATAAAGTCCTTCCAAAGTATTAATTGTCAGTTCAGTTGGGATGATTACTTAATCTCCAAATGCTATAGTAATGTGATGATATGACCAAAGTGGGATGTCCTTTGACTCATTGATGTGAATGGGTAGTGTTTCTATTTTTTGACCGCATTTTGACATACTCAATCAGGACTACTACATCTTTGTAGGCCTGATTTGTGAATAGGCTAGTATACTTTTTCTCGACTGCCATATCCTTATTATAGTAAAGTGGGATAGCTTGGCTGAGAATGGTGATAGTATCATCTTTATGATTGGTAACAAATCCATATCTCCTTAGTAAATCAGTCCCAATTAGACTACATAGTTCATATTTGATAACACTATGGCAGGTGCTGCCACTACAGTAGATCTGATTCTGAGAGGTAGGGTACTGTATGCGCCCAGCAATTTAGTTAAATGTGCTCCAGCTGTACCATATCCCTGACAGTGGGAAACATCAAGTGCAATTTTCAACTTTTTAACCAATTTTTTGCTGACTATATTGGTAGGGCACTGCTATTGACAATGACCTGAACTCACACCTTATAAACTGCTATGCCACATAAGTACATTCAGAGTAGTTTTCAGAGATATTTATTGTGTGAATACTGTGATTGCTGCCTGATTCAAGATGCAATTTCAGATTTGAGCAATTATATGGGAGGTTATCTGCTAAGGTCTTCTTGAGAATGGCTACTTTTACGTTTTTAAGCAAATGTAGGTTAGTTGAACATCCAGTTTAGAGGTCCAAACCCAATCAGTAATTAGTTTTGCATGAGGTTTAACACCTCTGCTCAGGCTTCTTTGGTAAATTCAAGGTTTTAGTTTTTTTGCTTTGGCCTGAGTAGTGACCATAAGGACATCATTAGCCACAATATGTGGAAGTTATCTTCAGCAACATCTTTAGACCTAAAGAGCTTGCCAGGGTCAGGTGGAATGGTTTGGTGAACATTGGTAAAGTTAGAGCATTCCGCCTCTACTCCACCTACTCTTTTCCCACCTCACTTTCACTGATGATTTCTAGAGAAACGTTGGCCCCAGGCTTTTTGTCTGACCATCTGTAGCATTGGATAGCAAAATGCACCTTTCAATCACAGTTGTGATATGGAATTGACAGTGGCTGCTGTTTTTGCTCGAATTTTTGATTCTTAGTTTAGAAATTTTCCCTTGTTTAGACATAGTGTTGCTTTTTAGGTCTGAAAAATGATTTTTTGCTGGTCCTTAGGCCAATTAGGATATCAACTCTGCGGTAACAGCTTCTTAGTAATTAGTAAGCTCTTGAGTTTCCATTTCTCCAATAAATGCAGGTATCATGAAATGGTGCAAGTCACAGTATAACATGACTGCATGTTCCATTGCAATCTTACCATCAAACTTAATTACTGCATTGCAACCAAGCAAGACTTGTGACTATAGAAAAATCTGTCTACAAAGTCCTTAACAGGGAATTCTGCTTGATTTAAAAATAAGAAGCTTTCTTTTTCGGAACTCTAATTTTCCAGGCCCTCCAAATTGTTTTGTCACCGCAATTTTGGCATTCATATAGGACCAATTGTTGCTCAAATAGTGCACAACGAGGTCACAGCTATGATCATCAAGTTAGTTAATTAGTGCTGATCCTTTTGCATGGTATGATGGTCCCCACATTGCTTGTTCAAATAGCTTGAGAGAAGAGTGAACTTCCCATTCCTATCAAATTTTGGCAAGTTCAATGGTTTAAAGTCATCTCGCCTTGTTTTAGGCATAGGTGTTGTACTTCTTCTAGTACTTGAACGTCTTGGTTTATCATCATTTAGAATTGCCCTCTTTCTCATTGTGGAGTATCTGGAGTCAGGATTGATTCCAGAACTTTAGGCATAAAATGGATGTTAAAAAATCCGTTCCTGTATTGGTGTCAATTTCTGATGATTAAATTTCATGATATTGATCCGAACTAATAGATTCTAATGGGTAATTTGGCCCTTATTGCTTCAAAATTGTTTTTTGGCCAAATGTGCAGAGCTTTTTCCAATTTCTCTAATGTTAAGTCTGGGCAACCACCGGTAGCTTTGCTTTTGAGGGTCTTTGAATTCTTTTTAAGGTTGCCATGTTCCTTTTTGAATAAAGCTTGATTGGACGTTATGCTTTTAATTTCTTTGGCCATACTGTCTACTTGGGAATTTGCAGTTGATAATCGCATTCTGAGTACTTTATTCTCTTAAGTATTTTCAGTACATCTGGCCTGCAATCTTGACAAAACAGAATAAATTTTTGAAAATTTCTCTTTGATTTAGCATCCTCTTCATACCTATTCAGGACAGCTGGTAATGCTGCAAGGTCTTCAATGTTTTGTTTAAAATACCCAGCTCAATCCAAACATAATTTGTCAAAGTTAATGTGCTTTAGATTTAAGTTCAGGTGCTCTCTTTGTCTAAAGTGGCATGCATGGTAAGTTACTCTGTCTGTGATAATAGAAATCATAATGAGTTTACACTTTTGCTAGAGGGTATTCACATTTTGTCCCATTCATGTGAAAGCCCATAGTGAGCAAGAACTTCTGCGGCTAACTTCAGGACTCCTTCATTTAGTAGCTCCTTGAGGTGTTTAATCTCTCATGAGCTTCATTGACAAATCCTATATCATCCACAAATTACTTTTTATACTTTAGTAAAACTTTATTTAATTTTTCAGTATAGTATTTTGGGAAGATTGTTCCTCCCCCTTATACACATTAGATTTCCGTGAGTTCCAGATTTTGTCCAGCAAGGATTCGCTGGGAATGCTTGATTGAGGGTTGGACAAAGTTAACCTGGAATTCATTAGTTGCTTGACTGTCTGTGTCGACGTTTGGCAAGAGATACCATGGCTGCATCGTGGTACTTTTTGTATATCTCCATCTTGAGCGAATGATCCTTAAGGTAATAGAAGAGGCCAAAGGAGGGATCAATTTGTGATTTGCCAATCCTAAAATCCTGAAATAAAGTTTACAGCATAGCATTTTAAGCTTTCAGATGTAGAATCAATTGGGCTTGTTTTATCTACATAAGTTCCCCTCACTGTGTCAAGATACAGGGAGTAGGAGATAACCGCATCAGAGTTTTAGCAGCTGGTATTAAAATAATTGAAGATTTCCTTGTCACTAGTTTTCATCTCGTTGTAACTTTCTCTTCTGACCAAATCTGCCAGTAACTGATTGTGTAGTCCATTTCAGAGAGTGTCACCAATTTTGAGTGAGCCCCAGTTGTTATGAATTCTGAGGATCGCTTGCTTAATAAATTAAACCCTTAACGTCTAATTGGGCTGTAGTTTATCTGAAAGATCCTTAATTTAGCCTGTGTCTTGTATTATTTTGATTGTATAGAAGCTCACTAGGTTTATTCAAATTAATCCGACTTTTCTGGTCAATTTTGGGCATAGTTTTCACTATGCATTTGGGAACTTCTACCAAGGCAGAAAAAGTTACAAACTGAGATTATTATTTAACAGCTTGTCAACACTCTTTTAAGATAGGGCTTTGATAAACAAGCCAGATAAAGAGAGTTAATAAAAATATCTTATTAAAAATATCATTTGATGATCATTCATTAGGTCAGGCGCCAGTATTTATACCTCTAGGGAATCTCTTGGCCACATATTGAGCACACAAAATCCGCAAATATATTATTTTCCACCTCAGTTCAGCCCTTGAACAGATACAATCATGACCTATTGCTAGGACTATTGGCGGCAAAATACTCTCATATATGGGAAGACTTCAGGGTCAAATTGCAATACAAACGTGCAAAATTGTCCTAAGACCAGTTCAATTTGATTTTCATCATAAAGCTGATGAAGTATGACTTTTAGGAAATCTGGCATTGATTTCAATTAAATGGCGTAACCCTAATTGGGA
Organism: Massospora cicadina; assembly: GCA_022478985.1. Classification (NCBI taxonomy): domain Eukaryota; kingdom Fungi; phylum Entomophthoromycota; class Entomophthoromycetes; order Entomophthorales; family Entomophthoraceae; genus Massospora; species Massospora cicadina. Next base: position 133,398 of record JAKSZP010000177.1, read on the forward strand.
TGTCAGCAGGCCTCTCTCAATAGCACTAAGTACTCCCATTTAGCAGTCCATGTGCAAGTGCTATTGTGCTGATTATGTGGATCAACTTATAAATTCTCCCTAGGTCGGGAATTTGGTTATGACATTATAATGTCAATCTTATTATTCTATTTGTCCATGGGAATTTAAAGGTTGTTTAAAGGATCAGTCCCTGGACAATATTTATGATGAATGATTTATGATCTTAATCAGCTGGGACTAAATGCTATGGTTTTTGCATGTAGAATTGTCCTGAATATGTTAGTTTATTCAGACTGAATTTTGAGAGAACAATCAAATTTAATTGATATTGAGATAATCGGCACAAGCTGTCAAGTGGATAATTTGATCTATTGACATTAAGTTATTTGGTCCAAGCTGTTAAATAGATTTTGTTTTGAGTTGACGTTGAGATATTTGACATAAGCTATAAAGTGAATAATTGAATTAACTTTGGTTTGAGATATTTGGCCCAAGCTTTACAATAGTAATTGGCTTTAGTTGAGAATTAAGTAATTGGCCCAAGTTTTAAAAGGATAATTGGCCTAATTTATTGGTTGTTAAATGGTTTATTTTTGGGTCAACCACCAGAATCTGAAAAGCACAGATACTGGCCATCTCGCACCCCTGCTGAAGCGCTTTGTACTCATTCTGTAAATTGTGGTGTAAATCCTGCTCGTTGTCCAGTATTCACTCCATCACATGAATCCGGGAGAAAACATACTCCAATATGCCCTGTATTCTCACGTTCTGCTATCCAGTGTCATGCACTTATCAGTTTGCTATATCTATTTGATTAACTAGAGTGTTTTTTTCACACCAGCTCCTCATTGGCTGTTGAAGGTTATCCAAGCGCACTTGCATATCAGCATACTCCACCATCACAAAGAATGGCAGGGTAATGGCTTGGCTCCAAGCTTCCTGACTGGAAATTTACAACTGATTAATCTAACCCAGCAACTGGCTGTATTCTGAGGACGCCAAAAAAGAGCTGGTCATATGGTCAGCTGCCCGCTGGCTACTTCATTAAGTGTAAAGTTGACTAAATTTGACTGCCATGGAGTCAGCATGATCAGTCATCCTCCACTCTGTCAGGGTAACCCAGTCCCTAATCTGAGCTACTGCTGTTTCAATACCTTCAGACCATTCTGCCATGTCCACCATAAAGCACTTGGTGTTACTACCCAACGTAGTGATGTCCCAAATCCTTTCAGTCAAAAGCCTGCGCTGGTCTAACATTATTCCTATTACTCAGGTCACCTCATGTTTCAACCAGGGGACTAATTTGTCCAGGTGATGGAAGACATCTACAACACAACTGTCCATGTGCACAAGCGCCTCCTGATTCTCTAAAAGAAGAGTGGTTGAGCAGTCAAATAAGAGGCGAGTGATAATCTGTTGCGCTTGGATAAAGTGTATGACGCCCCCAATCTCAATGTTATGCCAAGCCAACACATTCAGTAGTTGGAAGATCAAAGGCTGAATGTACGCAACCAAGTATTCCTCAGCTCCATGGGTGCTGAGCTGACGAGAAAGCCCCATGGTGGTAGCATTGAGGTAAGACATATACAATTCATAATGAGATTTTTGGCCCTATTAATTAGAAGCAAACTCAACGCATGTTACCTCAAATCATCTTGATAGAGATGGTAACCCCAAAAGAGCCATTACATAATACCAACAGTTGCTGAGGGGTCACGTTAGTGGACCTGTCCTGTTGATCTGACCAAAATGAGGGACAAGAACTTAACTGCAATTCCATCCTAGTATCCTCATCCCTGGTTCCATCACCATGAATAGTACCAGTTCTTCATTAATGACTCTATTGTTTCCCTGGAGTATAAGTAATGGAATTCAATTAGATTTTAGCAAAAAGAGTGAGGGCTCACCATGATGCCCTAGTGCCATTATGCTACAGATGTACAGTGGCCCCCTGTAGTAAGCACCATTTTTAATTTCTGATGGTATTGACTAAATCCGCTGAGTTGATTGCACAGGATATTTATCATTGAGCAATTGGAATGGACGATATTTAGATCACCAATCCTTTTATAAGAAACTGATATATAAGATATGGATGGATCACCCCAATAAACACTTTAATTTAAAATTATATTGCATTACCTCTCTGTGGACTACTTAAGAGACCTCAAACTTCTCATTCTTCTGCTTAACTTTTATCTTTGGTATTTTTGGTCAATTTCAATATTCTTCTTAGTAATTTCCTATTATTCCATTTTAGTAGTTTTTGTTTTATATTGAGGTTTTTGTGGAATTCTTTTTATTTGACAAACTATTGGGACTACAATTAAATCAATTAAATTCAATTCACATCAATATAGCCTTTTGCTAAATCCCAAAGCTCACCTTGACACATATACTACAATCCACCGGATCTTTGGCTTATTGTCCAGTCAAATTAATCTCTTGACAGTCAAACTAGCCCTTAAATCGACTCAGCAGTCATTTCAAACCCAATTTTAGGCAGCGTGTTTGTTGGGATGCAGGAGGTGTAAATCCACTTGTCCTTTGAGAAAGAGGCCAGGATACCTGAAGTTCTGGGTAAAGTATATGGGTTAATTACTTTCTAAAAAAAGTCTTTAACAAGAGAAAATCTACTAGGTTGTCATATCAAAGTAATGTTATCTCTATACTAATAATGAAAAAAGTCAAATTGTGCAGCAAAAAATTGTTGATCTTTGATGGATACCTTATTAGGAGAAATACACTATTTAAAATTCTATAAGGATAAAAATGAAATAATAGAGAGGATTCAGGATAGGCAGAAGGTAGGTAAGAAGATGGTATAAAAATAAATGTTAGATAAGTAAGTTACTAAAAATAGATTACAATTCATCTTCTTAAAGACTTTCTCATCTTTGGTTTCCAATAACCTAATAATTTATTGTAAATTAGATAGTAATACAATCAATTATCATCAGCTTTAGTCACCAGTATTCATAACACTTGGATACTTATTAGGATCTTTCCCTAATAGTTTTAGAACAGCTAATTCATTCAAAATAGTGATAACTATCTCTTCTGAACATATTTTAAAAAAATCCAATAAATGTATTTTCAGGAAAGTACCAAGTACTACAAGCCAAGATTTACACTAAAAAAGCTATTTATGGGATTCTGCGACATTCTTACTACTTCTGTTGAACATTATTCAATCAATTTTTTAGATCATGTTTAGACCTTGATATCAGAGCTTAGACAAATTTAATTGGGGACTATACCTTGCTGAAATCTTGACCAGGTATTTAGATCAGTATTTAATTCTGACATCAGATTTACTCAAATTTTCTAATTGGAGCTGGAATTCTAGAAATGATCTTAATTAAGAGGATTAGAGATAAAATATAGCAATACAATGGCGATTAGTTGCCCAAAGATCAGCCCAATTAGAGCTTCGTTATATAGCAGAAAAACAACGATAGTAGGGTATAATTTCTTAAAATACAATAGTTGATGTACCCCTAATTGGGACATAAACAGGTCTCTCAATACATTAGGCACTACCTATTTAAAAGTTCAAGTGTAAGTGCATATCACATCAATTATGAACATTGATATACAAATGCGCCTCAGTGCATGATTATGATTTAGGATGTATAGGTGAAACTTTAAATTGCCATTAAAACCACTTTAATGCCCAAGTGAGATGCATAACTATGCATCAATAAACGAACAAATTAATTGTAGCTCTGCTAATTGAGAAGTGTGCAAGATACTAAAGTGAGTTTGTGTTGAAGCATTATATTATATTATGCTGTCTTTTTAAAAGATCAAGGAATTCACCAATAGGTTTAAATTATTCAAAATTAATGGATTTCAAAGATTGTTTATTTATCAAGTCAACCAAAAATCTAAATTTCCTCCACTAGACTTTAACATTAGCCCTGAGATTTCTAATAATCAACAATGTTTATCAAATGCCAGCCTTGAATTATTTGTCGTTATGTTGAAAAATCTTGATCCCAAAGATTGCTGTTAATTTTTGCAAATTTTCATAGTTTTTGATTTTTACTAAATTAAAGTTTAAACCAGATTAATATCAATGGTTTTATACCTCATTATTCCTTTTTTAGATGGGAATCCTCTGATAACAGTACACAGCGCGTCTGTTTTTATGTATGGCCTTGTTTCTGGTTTCCCAACGTTTTGACTGGGTGAAGGTAGACCAAAATATCAAAAGACCGAAGCCAAATTCCACTCCCCTCCTCAAGAGCAAACAAATAATTTTTACCAATTATCTAACTTTATTTCTTTTTAATATTATTCATTTTTTGATGTTAATAACATAAATTCCTTTTCTTTTCTCTTTTCTTCATTTTTTCTCTTTAATTGGACAGCTCTTTAATATTTAAGTAATTCACATGGACATGGTTATATATGGACAGTCTTAACTTTATTAACTGTATAAATGAAGATTGGCTTTTCCTGATAATCTTAAATAGGATTACTAAGATACGGTTTAACTTTTGTAATTGGCCAATCCAGAGTATTACAAAAAACCTCATTGATTACTCAACTTTGGCCAAACCCATAACAATTTTATATAACTTTCATGCTGGGTTTTTAATACCAAAAACTGAAGGCCTGGGCATGCAACTTGATTAGTGTATTGGCAATCTCCCTAATATAGAAAAATAATTAGTCTTGCCAGGATCCTCAAGAAACATATATAGAAACGGGGTAGGGCATGATGTGCTCCATAAAATAACTAATAAAGCCACATCCTGGTAGAAAAAGAATAAGAGATGTTGTAAGCAAACTTTGCTGAAATAAGTAGATGCTAAATTCTGACAATTAGTTTGAAGATAATTTGAAGATGATATCCAGAAAAATCCTGTTTACTCACGCAGCCGTACCGTTGTTTTTGGGACAATAGGGAGCAGAAAGCATGCCTCCTACTCCCATTAACTGGTTGAGCTTAGTGAGGACATAGGTGATGAAATTTTTCGTTATTTATTAGAATAAACTTAAGACACCCATTCTTGTGAAGTATCTTTAAAAGAAAAACTTGGGTGTAGGCGCTGCTCCTGCTTCTGTTGTAATTGGTTTGACCAGCCATTAATTTATATTTTTACTTATTTTTATACTTAACCACTACTTAGAAGAAATGTTACATCAAATTTACTTAGCCTTGTGGGCCACGCTTTATATAGTTGTTGAATTTGTATTATGTTACTGTTGTTCTCTTGGCCACTTCCATTTGATTATTAGTAAAGATGGGAGAAGATCAAATACTTAATCTCCGCCAATGCAACTCAATTCATTAATATCTTTTTTACCTTGGATTTTGAACCTGGTTGTTGTATCACCTATCACTTATGTACTTTACCTTACTTTGCCCCTTTCTAGCATAAAATTTTATCATTATTTATGCTTATTAATCTCCTAGGTTTTTCTGGAAGAGTTTTAATTCTAATAGGTTGTACTACTGTTATTATGGATATTATTTCAAGCAACGCCTTAGTGGCATACCTTTCTACATTATGTGATTGCCCCAAAATTCCTTAGTGCTGTTCCACTGTCAAATAATTGCACAAATGAGAATGATGGATGAGAGGAGTATAACAGAAGGAACTACCCTTAGGAGGGAATCTTCTTTTACGTTAGCTGGTGGTAAAGTCTATCACCTGAAGAAGACTACTACTTGCAGTTGAAAATTGATTATCTTGATTTCTGACTTTTGAACTAAAGCGTAATATGATCCCAAATACATTACTAAATTTTATACTAAAATAGGTTCCTTTATAGTTGACTTTAACTTCTTATTCAAAACCTTATTTGAAAAATCATTTCTCTCTTATAAATGCATTGTACTAAATTCAGTTTTCTCATCACAAGAGTCTGTTATATACTTAATGAAGTGATTTGAATATAAATACATTTGTCTATTACCAAATAAAGGACACTTTTTATTGTCAAATTTATCAGCTATTTGTATTTGTAAGATTAATGCATAGTTTTGTTATATAGTGATGCTAATATTTGTATTGATCAATTATAACCTATGCCCATACTGTGAAGAAGGAACTTGTGCTACACAAGTGGTGCTCACTACAAGGCGTATAGTAGAAAAGAATGAATTTTAAACTTATGATGTACTCAACAAAGAAAAGGGAGATGGCCAAAATAACATATCCATCATTTTTATTAATAATACCTACTACTCCTGACTAAATGGCGCTGAAGGAAGTTGTATTTTAGTATTTTACTTAGTTTGAGAACTTCAAGACCTAATTATTCACTGGGGAGCAGCTGAGACATATTGGACAAATGTTACTTTGGGTGATTACAGCTCTTTGGTCGTGAATAATCTGATCTAGTCTCCAGCTTATCTCATTTTCAGAAGATTAGGACCAGATAATTTGGAAATATGGGACCTTTTGGTCGCTGAGGAAACAAGTATTAAAACAAGCAATTAATTTAACCCAGGTTGGGGCAATATCTCATTAAATACCTAAAACCCGTGGTTTGGCATTCCCAGTTGGTCAAGTTTGCTACTACACCCTAATTATAGATGTGTATAATAGAAGCCAGAAAGCTTTGGAATCATTTCGGGGACTGAATAGGCAGCTTAAAGCCAGTTTCCAGGGTGTTGTAAGGCTGTTAATTTCATCCACAACCTTAGTGTGCAGATATTGCAATGACTGGATGAACTTATCAGTCAATTAAACCGAAACATATTGATTATAGGTTACCAGGACATAAATAAACTTGGGTTACTGATGAATAGATTCAAGGAATTACTCAGCTTATAATGAAAGTTAGATGTACCAAGTCACTCCAGGTGACATTACTTGACAGGCCAATACAGTTGAGGAAATTAAATGGCACACTAAACGCAAAATTGGGGAGGTTGCACAGCACTTTTTAAATAACATTGAGAACACTACCCACCTCTAGTCAGAGTTTGAACATAATAAAGATTGACAAGCAGTTATGCAGTGGGATGTTGGAGGATTGAGAGAATTAGTACGGGCATTCCAACAAGATAGCAGAGTTCTTTTCAAATCATACTATGAGGTAATTTACCAAGTATACAAGCTTTGTACTTCAGAGGCACTTATAAAAAAGGAATTAAATTTCGAACTAGCATGCATGAAGTACAGAGAGATCTTGAAGAGCTATGAAAAATTTTAACATTAATGCCTTAGGGAGCAGGAGAAATCAAACATTTTGGAACAGTAAATGAAGGGGCTTTGCAGACCAGTAGATGTTAGTTCCCCTGTCAACCCATGACCCCTGCTCAACCAGAGCTATTTGGAGATGACCTTTGGAAGAAGAGGCTATCCAAGAATGATACATCAGTATACATGCTCAGTGCCTACCTCATTATTCGCCTTGCCTCCTTCTGTGGGGACGCCTGACTTCAAATTGAGTCAACCCTGAGCTAGTAACCCATGGCCTCGGGTTATACTGCACTAGTGACGTCCTTATTAAGAAATTTCTATATATAGGGTTCAAACGATTAAATCCATTTAATTTAATAAATTAAAAAGCGTGGAAACGTTCAATCATTTCTTAAAAAGCTCAAAGGTGACCACGCACAAAGCAGATGATATTTTAAATCAATAACATGATTAAATGTTTAGATGATCAATGTCAAGATCTAATCATGCCTCATTTTCCTGAGGAACATTGGACTCTCACTGGTGTGAAAAGCACAGTTTCACAAGAGTTCAGATCTCTAGAGTGCATGGTCGCTCAGAAGGCTGAATACATGACCCTATAGTTTAAGAAGAATAATACCATTACCTATTTAGTTGACCAATTTACTATGAAGCACAGTTGCTTCTGGGTGCTAAAGCCATGGTGGATTTTGACGTCAAGATTGTTCTTCAAAATGCCACCAAGAACTGACCAGATATGTACCATTCTTTACTTCGGGTGATTGTAGAGGATCTAGATACACCATTCATGATCAAATACCTGAAGAGGTGTAAATCACATTTGGACCACCTAACTTGGAAGCCTGAACCACCTAGCCCTCAATTTATGAAAGTGCTAGAGGGACCATAGAGAGCTTCTCTACCTGTCAAAGGGAAACTAAAAATGCTACAAATCAGCCATGATAGCTTGTTGGATCTGTATTTCTAAAAGACATTATCGTCTTGTGCCCTGTGCGACGCCTTGGTATAAATCTTATAACCTATCAAGAAGATGAAAGCCATGGAAAAGGGCCTTGGCAGTATCTGAGAGACGCTCTACTGCCAGTTATCATTCAGTCTTGTCCCAGAGTCCTGATAAAGATATGAGACAGCCCTGTGTTCTGAAATAAGATACAAAGTTCTACATTTATGTCCATCACTAGAAGTCAGACCACCACAATGAAATGAGAGGGACAATAGGTTGTCTCAAAATCTTATGACACCCATTTTCCAGAGTACAGTCTTTTCGAGATATCAAAGAATCTCAACTCTTATATCTAAAAAGGAATTAATTTTGCATTACCAATTTTTGTTCTTAACACCCACTTCCCTGATGTAGGAGAAAAGATCAATAATATGAATAATCAAGTTGCCACTCCTACTATTACTGTAATATATGGGGATTCATAATATTTTTACTGATTGGACTTTTATTAATTGGTGTGAACAAAGTTTGGGTTTGAGCCAATATTAACACAGCATCTCATAAATGTAATATCCAGTCAGTTTTCAGATTGATCGAGAATAGTTCCCAATGTAGCCTACCATCAATGATATGGAGCAGCTGAGCCTATAAGTACTATAAGTAAGTGGAAAGTATAGCAATTTACCAATGTAGTTTGGTTCTTTGCAGGTTAAAGCCTCTATTATATTGCTTCTAATGATAAGCCCCAATTTCTTGTTAACGTTAGCTCTCTTAAATTATATGGTGTTTTTTATACCATGAAAAGAAAACTTCTACTATCCAAGGCCAAACACTTCCCCTAACTAAGGGATAAATGAGTTTCTCTTACTCGCAGGAATTATTTTTAAATTTTGGTTTATAGAAATGGTGTAATTTTTATCCTTTACCAGCAAATAAGACTCAAAATTATTCTCCTCCCATCACCATTCCTAAAAATAAAACATTCCCTTTAAGCATCTTAAGACTGCTCTATATACCTTGAAGAACAGCATGTGGTATCAACTGGAAATAATCCAGAATTACTAATGGGTTGTTAGGAGAAATTTACTCCCCTTTGTAATAATTGAAGGATGAACCTTTTTAGCTCCTGTAATAATCTCATCCAGTCACAAAAATTTGTGAATTACTTTACAACCTAGCTACTCCTAAAATGTTTGTCAAAAAAGGGCAGAAAATTGCATTTGTACATCTTACTCCACTGGAAGAGGTTTAGTTAGTATAAAAGACAAAAATCTGACAAAGTTTGGCTTACCCATACCGCCCCTATTTAAATTCTGCAGTTATTTTTATGGACAACTCATTGGCTGACTCAGGGACAGAAAGACCAAGCAATGGTCCACAAGCAAAAATTTGCTCAATTATCTGTGACAGATGATTATGACCCTGGATGCTCTGTGAGGGTCTAGAATCATGTCAATACTGGGGATGCATGACCCATTTGATTTCATCTGATACATAGAAGCAAGGCAAGTGATATTAAAGTGAAAAATTAAATTGAGAAGCTTATATGTTAGGGGTGGTTGTCCACTTGCGCAGCCCATGGGCCAGTCCAGTACTCATAGTTAAGAAGAAAGATGGCTCTAATAGATTCATTATTAATTATGAACTTTTAAATAGATTGACTATAAAGAATACCTATACTTTAACTTGAATAAATGTCACCTTGGACAAATAAGAGAGCTCAATATTTATTGCTTTAGACCTCATTAGTAAATATTTCTAGATTGACATGACTCCTGAATACCAGGAAAAATGTGTAATTTATACCTCTCAAAAGTGTTTCAACCAGCTTAATTGCCACAAGGATTGTGCAATAAACCGGTCATTTTCCAATGGGTAATAAACATCTATGGGAGATTAGAAGAAGAATTGTGTTTGGTTTATGTCAACAATAACGTGTTCTCAATAACATTCACCCAGAATTTAGCGCACTTGAAATAGGTCTTTCAGAGGTCATCTCAAGATCAGTTAAAAATTACTCCTAACAAGTTCCAGTTTATCAAAGTCCCAGATGGAGTACCTGGGGCACATCGTCAATACTCAAGGAATATGACCACACCCTTGAAACAGATGCCATTAAGCGCATGAAAGAACCTGATTTAAGTGGAACATTCAAGTATTCCCTGGGATGGTCAGGACTACTTCAATTTATACCAGGAATAAACAAAATTCTGAGCTTTTAATACATCTACTTTGAGGAGGAATCATCTTCTAATGGTCTCAAGAGTGCAAAAATCATTTATCTGACTACAGAAAGCTTTTACTGAAGTCCCTATTAAGAGATATTTCACCCATGAACAACCTTTTTTAGTGAATCTGACGCGACCCTCATGGCTAAAAGGCTTAATTCTCTCAAATAAGAGATGATGGAGAGGAGCATCCGGTGGCCTTCTGCAGTAATGTCTTAAAAATGAGCGCGATTATATGGTAACTGAGCTATAATGCTTAGCCATCATATACGCCTGTAAAAAGTTAAAGTTTACATACATGAAACCAAGTTCAAGATTGTCATCAACCATGCTTCCTTACAATTGTCATATAATCTTAAGGACCCCAAAAGTCAGTTAGTAAAGGGTGTCCTGAAATTACAGGCCTATGACTATGGTATAGTACGTCACTCAAAAGATACCCTCCAAAATGATGATTGGCTCTTGAGGCTACCTGTTATAACAGCACTATCCCTTTTGCAAAACAATTATTCAAAAAATGAAAGTGAAGAACTACACCATTGAAATGCGGCTATTTGTTGCACATTGGATCAACTAATGAAAGACACCAAAATTTGGGATGGCCAATTGTACAAGGTTGTCAGGAACACCAAAGACTATAACCTCACCTTAAGCATATCCTGAAATAATCATGCAAGCTCATCGCGCCATAGGCCATGGAGGTCGACTTAAGACCTTAAAGCTGAATCAGCAAGGATATTATTGGGAATCCTAGGATTTGACATTCAAGATGTGTTAATTAAAATGCCACAAAAGTCAAATTCCATCATCCCATAAGACCATTACTGCCTATCAGTTGGTCAACCTAGTTGGTCTCTGTATACAGTGTATATAGATATTATTATCCCCTTCCCAGCTAACGTCGTCAGCTTTAGATACATCATAGTAAAAATCAATTACCTTAATAAGTGGGTCAAAGCCTGACCCATTAGAGATCTTGGAGCGATATCTACCGTCATTTTTAATATAAAACAGGTAATCCACCAGCATGGTTATTTGCGAGTAGTCCCCAGGGACAATGCCACAAAATCACCTCTTGAGCTGTTCCTAAGCTGGAAGAGTAATGTGAATCCGCGGAGTTTTGGCCATCCCCTACCATCCTGAGACCAAAGGAATGGTAGAAAATGCCAATGGTACCTTAGTACAAGCCCTTTGGAAGTTAGCCAATAATTTCCCATCTTAATGGGCCATACATATGGACTTGTCTACTTTCACTTATATTATCAGTTACCATAGTGATACCAGTATTTACTTTTCCAGCTTTTGTACAATCAACGACCTTCTCTACCACATTTGCTACATTCAATCATTACCAATAAAGATAAAATCGACCATCTGAGTACTTTGATTGAGTGATAAAAGCCCTAATTAAAATCCAGACTGTTGGAATCCAGCTGATTCTAGCTCGCTGGTGCTTAATGACTACTGGATTTCACAGACTATAAATAAATTAAAAATAGAGCACTAATAAAATTTGGTTTTTTTTATAATTTTTTATTATTAGCATGATAAAAGTGGAAAAACGACGACCCTTGATATTTGACTATATAGTATTTAAACTACTTTGAGGGTCGAGGGGAATTTTAGGGATATTTTCAGAATAGCTTACAAAAGTCCAAATTAGGAAATATGCAGGAATAACGCATCATAACTCAGGAACTCGCTTCAGGGCAGCAGAGCAAAGGAAGAGGAATTCTGATTGGCACAAATGTACCCATGAGGTAACGTTTATATAAATTTAAACAATTACTGCCTGAGAAATTTCTTGCACCTTGGGGGACTCCCACCAAGCATATAAAAGGGGGGGGTCCCCACGCAGGTGCATTGGAGGACTTTGTGGGGTCATAGGAGTGCCTTCCGAGGATTTCCACAAAGTCTGTGGTGAGGTCAGAGTAATCCAACCAGTGGATTTTACATTTGATACCTATAGAGGTTTTAAAATAGTGTTACCCATTTAACAGGGTTCCACTGATAATCAGCCAGGGACTTTTTGCCCATTTTCTCAACTCTATCATTTTTATTATTATTAAACGAGCTCATAACAACATCAGAAAATTGCAAATGGCTGAAATTTCCTCCTTTTGGTGGAATTTGACCCAGGACATTCTTATCCTTTATCTGTGAGGGCAAATGTCCAACATCACCCCCCTCAAGATTGTTGGGGGGGAGAATAGGGTCGGAGGAAATGGCCATGTACGCAATTGATGGTAATACCTGTAGCAAAAGATTTAATTGAGTATTCATTTCCTCTTTTGTAAGTGATGGTGGAGGGACCCTCCCATATTAATCCAAGCTTACCGCTTCTAGGGGTGATGCAGTTATGAAAGTATAAGACCATATCAGACACTTAAAATGTAGGCAGGGGGGTTGGAGCTCATTTGCAGCCTGCCCTTCTTTAGTCACCAACTTAGCTATATTAGTCATAGCCTAAGCTTGGAGTTGGTTGATGCGCTGAGCTAATCTGCGCATGACTTTTTCATGTTCTTCAACTATAGAAGAGAATACATCTTTAAATAAAAGAGCAGGTATTCCTGGTTCCCACCCATACAAGACATGGAAGGGGGACATTTTTTAAGATCTGATGATAACTGATCTGGTAAACCATAAGGGCAATGGGTAAGAATTGGTCTCAGTGAAGTGGATCAGAAGAGGCCATTTTGCATAAGATGGATACTAAGGTTCCATTAGATCTCTCCACAGTCCCATTAGTCGATGGGTTGTATGGAGTGGAGAAAAGTTGTTGGGCCCTCATGAAGGTGGCCAGGATTTTTACTACTCTGGAGGTGAAGTTTTTTCCATTATCAAAGAGTAAGACTTGAGGACAGCCATGTTGAGAGAAAATATTCTGATGTTAGAAGGTGGCTGTGGCCTTGGCCTTTTGAGCGGAAGAGCTACAGCTTCCACCCACTTAATGAAATGGTCAATGGCTGCTAGGATAAATCGGTGCCACTAGTAGTCTGAGGGAGGGGACCTATTACATCCAGACTAATGTTGTGGAAAGGTTGTTGAGGGGTAGTGGGTTGATACTGGTATTGAGTCTTGAAACTGGATTGCTTTTTACACGTAAGACAAGCTTCCAAGACGTCAACAATAGCTTCCATCATTCCATCCTAATAAAATCGATCCTTAGTCCACTCATAAGTTTTCTTGTCCCCTCCATGACATAGAGTGGAGTGAGCTTCTAGGATAGCAGGTACACGCTCTGAAGGCCGAAGGTAAGGCAGCCGTTTAGTCCCCACCTGCTTATACAACTTCCCATTCTCCACTTTAATGTTATGGGAGTGTCAGGCTAACATTTTCTGTACAAGCTCATCCTCATCTTCCCAGTCATTGGGGGTCATTAAGAGGTCATTTAGCCTCTCCGCCTCACTATTATCCAAATGAAGGACTGGTAGCCGAGTCAACCCATCAACATTCATGTGACGGGTTCAGGCACGGTGTTCAATCTTCATGTCATAAGGCTGGAGCTTTAGAGCCCAGTAAGCTAACCGGCAAGTAGGGTCTTTCATATTTTGTAGCCATTTTAAGTGATGCATGTTCAGTAACCATAGTGTAGTAGTTCCATATAGGAAAGGGCGATAGTGCTTTACAGCTAACAGAACAGCAAGGCACTCTTTCTCCATCACACCGAAGTTACGTTCAGCCTTGGACAGCATCTTACTAAAATAGGATATAGGATGATCGACACCGTTTTCATCCAATTGGGCTAAGATGGCCCTAACGTCATAGTCTGACGCATCTGTGAATAAGATGAAAGGTTTATTATAGTATGGGTGCCGTAAGATAGGGAGTTGTTGCAGCAGTTGCTTCAGCGTCAAAAGCAACCTTCTGTTCCGCACCCCACTGAAAAGGAGTGTTCTTGATCAATAGGCGAACAAGAGGCTCGCTGAGCCTGGAAAACTTAGGGATGAACTGATGGTAATATCCCATCATCCCCAGCAATACTTGTATATCCCTAAAATTTTTAGGGGGAGGCATCTTTGAGATTGCTTCAACCTTATCTTGGATTAGTTGAATTTCTTTTTTTAAATGGAGTGTCCAAGGAAATCCAATTTCTTTTGGAAGAAGATACACTTTGAAGGTTTCAACTTAATATTAGACTTGCGTAGCCGTTGAAACACCTTCTTCAAGTGTTCAAGATGTTCTTTGAAAGTCTTTGAAAATGCTGTGATGTCATCAAGGTAAACGATGACACAACTTAACTTCAAGTCTTGCATGATATGGTCCATTGTACGCTGGAAAGTTGCAGGTTCGTTGCATAGCCCTTGAGGTAATCAGGCTGGTTAGCTGAGACCCTCATTAAGAATGAGAGCAAGTTTCTCCTGGTCTGCAGGAGAGAGATCCATTTGCCAATAGCCGCTAGATAAGTCCATGGCAGAAAAGAAATTAGAGCCTGAAAGTTGGGCCAAGGCGTCATCAATACAAGGAAGAGGATAGCTATCTTTTTTTGAGGTTATTTAACCTGTGGTAATCCAAGACTATCCAATGTCCTCCATTCTTTTTTTATTAGCCAGAGAGGGGAAGACCAGGGGATCTATTAATTAACTAACAACCCTTCATCGAGTAAATGCTGAAGTTCTGTCCTCATTTTCTGTTATTCCAATTTTGATTTGTGATAAGTTTTTGACCTAATGGAGTTGGGCATCACCCACATCTATGGAGTGGCACCAACCCTTCATGTGGCCATAGTTAGTATCAGATTTGGAGAAAATATCACTATAGTTGTTAAAAAGAGTGTGAACTTTTTTCAGCTCATCTGAGGTCATCTCGTCTGAGATATGGACGTTGGGTAAGGTACATACCAGGTTATCCATTGGCAGGCCCATATCCATCATAGTACCAATGGAGTGAATTTGTTCAATGTCCTCCACAGGGACTAACAAGCCTCTTACAATCTCCTGGTGTTCTTTTACAACTATGTTCTTGGAGGTGAGGTTCCCCAATAGCAAAGTAATGGGCCTTTGATAAGCAGGGTAAAGAATGCCAGGTAATACCCGAGGCTCCAAGGGACTGACGCCCTCAATATAAAGAGGTGCAACAAACAGTGATGGGATTTGAGCGTGACTTTGGTGTCAATTATTCGTTGTTCACCAGGTTTAATAATGACCTCATCTGCAGCATAAAAAGGGATACCTTCCCTAGCATTCACTGAATCAAGCAACTTCTTTGTGTTGCGCCCAGAAGTGGTATAAGACAAAGGTATCGCTGCAAAGGGGTATTCAATTAGGCAAGAGTATTCGTGCTTACTGGACTCTTTATTGGATAGGACTAACGGGGCCTCATAGTTGAGTAATGAGAGGTAACCTTGCTTCAGGTTGATTATTCCCTCATACTCAATCATGAACTGAGTTCCGATGAGCATATCATATGCATTGCTATCTAAGGCCACAGCAGGGGCTGATAAAATAAGCTTCCCAACTCGAATGGGAAGGGAAGAATATGACCCAATAGCACGAGTATTGTTGGGGCCAGAGGTTCCAAATTCTTGGAGTACTCTGAGTCAGTCGCTAGCTTTATCTTCTTGATAAGCTTAGTTGAGATCACATTGACTGGGAAGCCAGTGTCTAAGATGGCTAATATACGGACCTTTTGAATGACTACTTCAACCTTAGTAAGAGTCCCTCCATAGTTAGGTGACAAAGCAAAAACCTGCTTGAGCCGTAAGGTGTAGGTGAGTTTTTTAGCAGTTTCAGGGTAGTTATTCATGATGGTTTGTAAGGGACGAACACGCTGTAGAGGTCAAATCAAGCCAGCTAAGAATTGGTCACCATCGCTGGCAGTGTCAATCACTTTTGGACACCCCAGGATTTGACTGAGATACATTACCTCGAGGGTTGGTGGTCTCGTCTACTCCTCCAGCGTTCAAATGATCAGGAACCTCTACCTCTGCGGGGGCTCCCAATATATAGTAGCCAAAATCATCATAACCCCCCTCAGATTCGTCCCCAAGGGTATTCTCAACAACTGGCAAGGCTGCGATGGAGGTAGGAGAGATGGCCACAGGAGATTGAATAGCCTTAGGGCACGCCTTTACCAGCTTAGCTGGAGGGGTAGGCACAGCAGCTTTAGTGAGCTTGTGCGGACAGATGGTAGTTGCTACCTTACAGGGCTTTGATTCATAGGAAGGAGTGGCAACCTTTTTAGATTGCACAAAGGGAGTAGGTTTTGCAGGGAGGGTAAGCATAGGTGGGATCACCCCTAACTGTACAATTGGCGGTAGCTCTTCAATAGTGAGAGCTGAAGGAATTGCCTCAGCCCCCTTGGATTTTGCACATGAATGGAAATCAGCAACATCTATTAACGCCTCTTTTAGGTCACAGACATTTTGGAAATGGCGTTTCAATGAGATAATATGCCTGGCTAGAGAGGGCTGAGAAGCTAATCCAGTTAGCAGAGTGGCGATAGCTTCATTAAGGGTGAGAATGCTAGAGGTTGTTAACCTTTGCACAGCGAGGTAAAACCTTTCAGCAAAGGCAAGGAGCGGTTCACCCTCATACAAGCTAAGGTGCATAAAGGCCTTTTTTTCCTTGAGTAAACTCTGCTTAGATCCAAATTCAGCTAAAAGAGCCTCCTTCACTTCCGCCCAAGTGAGCGAAGGGTTCAGGTAGGAGACTATCAATTCTTGTGCTATGCGACTTAAACAGGGAAGGATGTACTGAACTCTTTGCAACTCAGTGGTGCCATAAATGGCAGCTTCATAAACATATAGGAAAGTATTGATATTTCCTTCGCCAGGGGTGAATTTTTCATTTAGAGGGAGCTTTAAGGGGCGCTGCTCCAACTTTTCAAAACAGGATAAGATGCTGGCAAGTTGCTCCTCAAGAGCAGTGATTCTGTTTATACAGTGGTCCCCTGTAATGAGCACCATTTTGTGGGAATCCAGCCATTTCTAGCTCGCTGGTGCTTAACGAATATTGGATTCCACAAAGTTATAAATAAATTAAAAACAAAGCACTAATAAAAATTGGATTTTTAAAATTTTTTATTATTAGCGTGATAAAAGTGGAAAAATGACGGCCCTCAATATTTGATTATATAGTATTTAAAGTACTTCAAGGGTTGAGGAGAATTTTTAGGGATATGTTTGGAATAGCTTACACAAGTCCAAATTAGGAAATATGCAGGAATAACATAACATAACATAACTTGGGAACTCACTTCAGGGCAGCAGAGAGAAGGAAGAGGAATTCTGATTGGCCCAAACATACCCATGAGGTAAATTCTCTATAAATTTAAGCAATTACCGCCTGAGAAATTTCTTGCACCTTGGGGGACCCCTGCCAATCCTATAAAAGGGGGGTCCCCACGCAAGTGAGTTGGAGGACTTTGTTGGGGTTGGGGGAGTGCCTTCCAAGGATTTACTCAAAGTCTGTGGTGAGGTTGGAGTAATCTGACTGTTAGATTTTACGTTTGATGCCTGTAGAGGTTTCAAACTAGTGTTACGTAAATTAATGAGGTTCCACCAAGAATTTTCCAGGGACTTTTGGCCAATTTTCTCAACTTTATCATTTTTAATATTATTAAACGATTTTTAACAACATCAGAAAATTGCAATTGGCTGACATTTCCTCCCTTCATCATAATTTGACCCAGAACATTCTTATCCTTTAACTGTAGGGCAAATGTATGACACAGACCAAATCTTATGGGGCATCCCTGACTAGAAAATTTACTTATAAAAAAAATTCGTTTCACATAAGTTCCCATTGGATAGCTTTACAGTCATTAATTAAGCTGCTTACTATAATACCTATGGATTTGGTAAGATACATAAGTTAGCTACTTTTTGAAAAGGACTTTACGTTGTCTCTGACTAAGTTCCAGCTAAATTTATATTCTATTCGAAGTTTTATCAAAAAATAGGTATTTGTATTCACGCCAAATGCCTCCAATCTTATCTTGACCAGATAATCATCCCCTTAAAGACCAAGTAATAAATCAAGTCAAGGGTAAAGAAGTTAGATAATTGATTGACTTGATTCCTGACTTTTTAAACTAAAGTATTAGTACAATCTTAGCTTGTATTAGATTTTAACCTAAAACAGGTTGAATAGTAGTCAACATTATGACTTCCAATTCAACCCCTTTTTGACAAATCAACTCTCTTTTACAATTTCATTGTACTATAAATAATAATCACTGTTAAAATTGGTACTTAGGCGTCAGATTTCAAGTATACAAGTTGTTATTAATAAAACTATAAGGTACTGTTAGATGACAGTAACCATGGAAAACTTGAAAAAGGAATACTTTTTTGAAAAGAAAAAATTTATTGAAAATAAGAAAGAACACAATGTGGTATCTAATATTGTTGAAGGCACTGCGGCTTGATCAAGATATCCTTTCATAATGCTAGGTTTCTCTAGTAACTAGGAAAAAAGATCTTTTCTCAACTGTATCCCGTTTAAATATGCTCTTTTCTTCATTAGTGTTCTTATTGGCGAAAGTTCAATTTACTAAACAGCGCTTTTTGTGGTATAATATTGGATTACTTTAATTTGGGCTAAAGAATTTGATGGCTAGGTGAGGTAATTCTATTTATGCTGTGATCAACCATTGCAGATAAGACACTGGAAGATGGCCATATTAAAGACAAGACCCTAATAAAAAATATACTACGCCATTGCAGGGGACAATATAGAATATAAGGATTATAAATAGGTAGTGGCTATGAACTACAAGACCATAGGCGAAGGCAATTGAAAAAATGGTTAGTGTAAATTGCACTGGTGGGGTTAGGGATTTAACCGCTGTACTAATCTCATATAGCTAAAGGCGGTGAGGCAATCACAAAAAGTAACCTAATACAACTCTGATAACTCCCTATAGAGTCAGAGGCCTGCAGTTGATGATACTTATAATAAAAGAAAAAGTTATATCTAATTATTAGTTAAACTAAAAAAATAAAATTAATAATCTATAAATGGATGGTTGTAAAGTCAATTGAAACTTCTTCACACTTGACCAAACATCAGGTAACAAAGATGAGTGGTGGTGGATGAGCAATTTTGAGTTTATGGCTGGGAGGCTGGAGTGCAGATAGTACTCCTTAAATGACTTATCATTCACGCAATTATTAAGACGACCTTTAGTTGAAATTCTTCAGAGTATAGCGTCTGTAGATGTCTTATGTATGATCTCATAAGGATTTTTCAAGATATGCTCTAGTTTGCTAGTCTTCTAAAGTCATGGTTATCATAATAATAGACCGAATCTTCTATGCTGGAGGTAGTAAAGTGTCTGAAGGTCTTCATTATAATGAGTTCTATCCCTAACTTTTTGGTCAGCATGTTGAAGTAAGCATAACTTTTTAACTGAATTAAGGTCCAAGCGAGTTTTAAGGTAATTTTTGGAACTAATGATTTCCTCTTTAACATATGAGTATAAAATTGGGGGCAGTTAGGATGCTTTCTATAAAGTAAGGCATTTGGGGAGTTCCCCATGGCCAAGTGATATGTGATGTTGTACACAAATACAAAAGAAGGCAGGAAAAGATTCCAGCTGGACGCTTTGCCTGCAACTACTCATGTGAAATTCTAACAAGAGGACTATATACTCAGTTGATGGTGCTATTTTTCTCAAAGTGATATAGCGTAGAATTTATCTTACACCAATCATATTATCAAGCTTAAAGATCATTTGGGGTGTTAAATTAGTTCCATGGTGTGTCAACAGAATATGGGGGCATCCATACTCATAAATAACATATTCTTAATTAATTTAGCTAAATTCATGGCCTTTAAAACCTGATGACTTTGGCTTCTACCCACTTGGTGATGTGATTGATGGCCAAGATGATATATTTAAAATTTACCAGTGGTATTGGCTAAGGGTCCAATAATGTCCATAGAGATAGTGTTCCTGGAAAAAGTTTGTTTCACCAATTGATAGGAAGTAGCCTTTTGGTAAGGTGCTTCAGTTTGGCATTCTTTACAGCAGCTGAGAATCTCATGAATATCATAAGACATGGAATCCCAATAACAATGTAATCATAGTTGTTAGAGAATTTTCTTATTTTGACCATGTCCCTCCACCTTATAGAAACAATAATCAAGTGCATCTTCTCAGTGACTAAAGAACAAAAAGGTTGTTCATTAATAACCTTGTACAGTTTCCTGTTCTCCAAAAAATGTCTTCTGCAATTTGTCCAATGTGCGTTGAACCTCAACATGTTCATTACTATATTACTGAGTGACCATTTTGGCAAACAATTTGTCATCTGGATCAAACATTAAGGCTACGGTGGGCAGTATGGAGAGCCTGTCCTCGCTTTGATGCTCAATGCTAAAGGTGTTTAGTTATAAAGTTATACACTTGCAATTTCAAGGACCAGTGTGCAAGACGTTCTCTAGTTTCCTTAAGGTTTGTAACCAGCGCAGAGAGGCATGGATGGCTACTAAATTAAAATGCACTACATGTATGTAACCCAGATTGTTTACAGGCGTAAATTACAGCTAGACACTCTTTTTTAATAACATTATAGTTCTGATTGAGGATTATCAACACTCAGTTGCAGTAAGCAAGAGGGATGGTCTACCCCCTCATCATCAAACTGGAATAACAACACCCCTATGGAGGGGAGGGATGCGTCCATCTGAACAAGAGACTATTTTTAAATTTTGGGTATATTAGTATTGGCACATAATTTATGAAAAGCTTAACTTATTAAAGGCTACCTGGCAGTATTTCATCCATTTAAATGGCACCCATTCTTAAAAATGTGAAATAACAATTCTCCTATTTTAAAGAAGTCCTCCACAAAATGATGATAAAAGCTGACCATCCCAAGAAATATTTGAATATCATGATTACAACGTGGCCATTAAAACTTTTTCAATAGCCTCAACCTTGGTGGGCCGGGGCTGTAAGTCTTTCTTGTCAATGACAAACCCAGATGCAAAAAGTCATTCTCAGATAAAATGAGTTTAAGGGTTAAATTTTTAGATCAGCATTGGCCAGTTGGAGAAAAACTTCCCTTTAAGTGCTGAAAGGCTCCATAAACGTTCTGGAATTAACATTTATATCATCTAAATACAATTACACAGGAAATTTAAATCAACCAGTATTAGTTCATAGCACATAATAATGTTGTCAGGACATTACACAGCCCTTACAGCATCCTAGTATCTGGTAATGACCCTGAGAAATAATCATAGCGCATTTTTCTTGTTCACCTTTGGAAACTCAATCTGCCAATATTAAGAGATTAAATCCATTGCAGAAAAATAATGTGTGCCATCCAAGTGGTAGAGTGCATCGGTAAAATGGAGTAAAAGGTAGGAATCTTTATTGTTAATATCTTTGAGCTTCCAATAATTTATCACCACTCTGATAGATTATTCTTTTTTATGATAACCAACACCAGGGAGTCCCAAGGACTCTTGGAGGGCACTAACATCCCTGCTACAAAATTTGGTTAATTCTGTAGTTGATGACCTTTAACACCACCTTGGAATGCCTTATAGGATGGAGGTAAATAGGTGGATGAGAACCAGTATTGATATGGTGTAATGCATCATATTTGCACCCCTAATCATAGTCATCTTAAGCAAAAAATACTATACTTTTTTAAAAAAGCAGCGCTTGATCCTATTCATCCTCTGATATCTTAAAGAGAAATTCTTGAATTACCAGAGAACATATCAACTGGACCTCGTTGCCCTTAAGCTAAAGTTCATCCAAATTTTTAGAATCATGTATACTTGATAACATCCTTAACGTGTAGAACATGAACAGATACTAACTATTTTTTCTTAATTTGCACAGAATAAGGATACAAGTTGACTAAAAGCACCTAGATTTCTCCATGTATAGAAGGGTAAATCTAGGCGCAGCAACAGGTTCTAAGTTGACCATCCAAATATGCGAATATATCGCCATATAAAATAGTAAACAAGTCAGGTTGACCTTGTGACAAATATACCACGCCAACTCATCATATAGTTACAGGAGAATTTTTAAGATAATTTTGGTCCCTATTATAAATTAATGACCTAATGGAATGATTATTCTACAATTGTAATGGACGGGGCTCTCAAGGCCCACCACCAGCCCTAAACATCCACCCCCATATATGGCCGTACCAAATCCAGATGGTCCTGTCCTAGTGGACGGCGTTGCCAGGCACACCGGGCCAAGGTGCGGTGCACCAGCCTCTGTCACCTCAGGCCTCCAAGCTGAGGTGCATCTCCTACAGCCTCTGTCACCTTGGGGTCACCGGGCTGAGGTGCGGCCAACCTGCCTCTTTCACCTCGCGCCACTCTGGCTCCTCCCCTCTCACCAGGGTAAGGCCACTCTCAATAGGATCCCAGCGCGTCCACCCCCTTTCCCCTCCTCCTTATTGTGCTGCCATCCACACCCCCAACCTTGCTCAAATAATATAATAAATTAGATTAAATAAACAAGTCTAGAAAATGCAGCCTTTATTAGGAAGTGAACCTGGAGTTTGAATAGAATTTCAAAGTGAGGTCTAACAGGGCTGAACTCGCTTTGAAATACTTCCTAAAAAGGCTAAATGAATTGTAGGTAATGAGGGGCGAAAAAGCCTCCAGAATTGATGGCATCCATGAAATTTGATGGAGAATTGGAGGGGAACCTCAGAACAAACAACCAATCAAATATATAAGAAAATTTTTCCGTTATCAACCCAAATAGGAAAACTCTATTCAGAATGATGGAATTGCAACCATTGACGCACATGAATCTCATAATCCCCACCTTTATGAGATTCATATAACAATTGTCAATTGCTACAACAATTAGCCAATAATAGAATACCTTTATATTCCACAACCTAATTAGGTAAACGCTGGGTATGGCCATATAGATACTATTGCTGATTGACACTACACCTTCCTTAAGATGAGGTTAACAAACCCTTGTTTTTAATCAGTTGGGGCCTCATCCTTCTGATTATAAATTAGTAGGAGTGTGTTCTAGTAACTCCAAAGTATTTTCAATATCAGCGTTGACTCCATAAGTCCTCATGAATGAGGTACCAAAAGTATATTTTTTTTGATTAAAAAGTGATGGCAGTAGCGGTAAACGCCAATGAGCTGAATCTCAGCAGCAAGGCATTGTAAGCTTCAACAAAAATTGCGATCTGGGGGCTGGCTTACCATAGATTTTTGATGATCTATATCAGGAGCAAGCCCCAATCTCTTCACCATCTAGTGGAC